>CAJQUW010003215.1:0-106935 GCA_907163375.1 Prostheceraeus crozeri
ACTTAAGTAGACGCTAAGAAGATCAGGATTCTGGATCACTTGAAGGAAAGGTATTGATTGGAAAAATCGTCACCTGCTGTGCAAGGGAGCGATTGTGACATAAAACAGAAATGTGATTGGTCAATGATGACCCTTTCTTTCTTTTCTTGGTGTCTTGTTATATATTAATTCCTAATTGAAATTGTCTTCATCTTATTCTAGATCCAAGTGAAAGATCATGCAATTCAACTATGTGAGTTCGTGGCAACATTTTTACAAATTAGAATGCTTTAATCCACTTCAGCAGTGATGAAAGAGGTCAACTCACTGACTCATATGCAAAATGCAAGTTTTCATGTCTTCAGAGTTAAGACTCGCCTTGTACGCTCTTCATTAAGCAAGTTGACGACATTAGAGACATCACGGTGCATTATCCGGCCACACTTAAAATTTGATTTTTCCATTCTTTTTTTGTTGATGGCGATGACACTTGATAAAGAAACATTGATACTCAATAGATCATTATTTTTCTAAAAATGCCTGTGAATTACAATAGTAAAGAAAGAAAGAAACTTTTTGGATTATAACAATCTTATCATTTATACAACAACAGCAGAACAACCTATTCATCAATTTTTGAAATATGGTTTTGAAAATAATCTTACAAAGTCAGCTATAGCTTCACTGTTTGAAGAATATGAAAAATCGGAGTATGAAGAGGAAATAAATTCCTGGTGTGAAGAAGCAGCGAAAAATAAACAATTAGTAGAACCCGAAATAAATAAACACATATCGATACAATTAATAGATGATAGTGGGAATATGCAAGATTCTAGTAAACTAAATAAAACGAAAAAACATTGTGTTGTGTTTGATGATTGTGTTAATAACAAAGATCAGTCAGTTCAGAGAAATTATTTTACAAGAGGACGACGACACAATAACTGTAGTGTCTTTTATTTGACACAAAGTATGTATTCATTAGATGGAGGGGTCATTAGAAAGAATGCTAACATTTTTATGCTTTTCGAAATCAATCCCAGAAACCTAAGTGATTTGTTAAGAGACTTATGTATAAGAGATAGAGATGACTTCAAACAATCTTGCAGCAATGCTTGGTCAAACGATTATGGATTTATTACAATCAATATTGATAAAAAAGTACATGATAGAGTTATAGAAGATTTGTTCACAGAGTGACACTCTGAATCGAACATCTAGTGCATTATAGTTCCTCTTCCCAGTCTTCACTATCAGTGTATTCAATTATATCACATTCTTTTTGTATTCGTTGAAATACTTTGTCTTGAACATCCTCTCCGTTATAAGGTAGCATCATATCATTTACATCAGGTGCTTGACGTTTAAGAATATTTATTTGTCCTGAAAAACTTTTTTCTTCAGTGCTAATATTTTTATCAGGAATACTAATACCAGTTTCTAAAGATTTTTCCATGGTTTAGTAACAATTGTTGTCAATGTTTCGCCATAGTATAATTGTATAAAATCTTCTACTTTTACTTTAGTTTTTGTATAGCCTTTAAATGTTTTCTTCTCGGCTATTCTTCCATGTTCATCTACAGTGATACAATATTTTATTTTAGGAGCAATAAAAATTGCAAATATAATTCCGCCATTCCCATAATCATTTTCCCCTTGACATAATTCCCCACCAACATATCCAGCAGCATCCAATTTATTGAAGAGTTCATTGGAAATGTATATTGAATCAGTATCTGTGTAATGTATGTGTTTTTCTTTAAAACTATTAATTTCTAAAATAAAGTTGTTCATTATTCGTCTAGAGTGAGCAAGAATAAAAGAACCTAAATGTGATGGCATGAATGATGTCGCAGCGCAGCTGCTCAGGGCTTTGGCCGTAGATGCATTTTGAATATTAGCTTTAAGAAATTCATCATCTTCCATTTCTACTTTTACTAGGAATTGTTCATCATTTACTTTTTCAAAATCTTTTACTTCTTGAGTGAAATTTTTTCTCAATGTATTCTCATTCCATAAATGATATTTAGTGGCTATGTCTTTTTGTACGGGTTTTCCATATAGTGAATTCATTAATAATTTAATTAACTCATCACCTACAGTGTTTCCTTCTGTTTTATATTTTTTTATTAAATTGAAGAGTCTCTCAATGTATTTTCGAAATGGTGAAACGTGATAATTTTCTTCATAAATTATACCATCTGTAATAGATAATATTGTTCCACCACATCTAACAATTTCCTGTATGTCTACAGAAGTTAATACATCATAGCACATTCCATTTCTAAACCTTATTATTTCTTGATTGCAATTGTTTTCATTCTTTACCTTATCTTTCGCAGGAGCTGGTTGGAAAAACATATCCTCAGGATAATAAAATACAACTGTGAATATTCCAGTTTTAGGACGAAATGATTGCGTGTTGAATTGATATAATATTGCTTGTTCTTCTTCTTGTCTAAATTTTCTAGCTGATTCAGATTTAGGGTATTCTGAATGTTCATCATACATAGCTGATGGATATAGAGATGTTGCATCAAAAGCCATTGAGAATTCATTTTGTTGTTCAATTTCTTTACAAAGATCATTCTTGTCTTTCAACTGATTATACTCTTTCATTAACTCTATTAAATTATTACCAGGTAAATACCGCTGTAATATTTCTATCAAGATGTAACAAAATGGAGATGCATAATTTCTTATATTTACTGACACTCTTCCACCTTTATCAGATTTTCTAGCATAGTTTCTAGTCCATAAATCAGTATGCGAGTGTATAAGGGTATTGTCCTCTTGTACACTCTTCATCCAACCATTGAAGGTTAAAGCAGAAGATGTTAAATTAGTAGTTATATCTTCACCAACTAATTCTTTCATAACATTATTATATTTGTAGACACAAAAAAGGCTAATGAAACAGCATCGTTAATTAATTAAATACGGTTTCCACTCATGTTCTTTTTCTTTATAATTGTCATGTGTAATTTCGCCAATTTCATAATTTAATTTAGACATATTGGTAGGAATTTTAAAATTCTCACACCATTTGGAAAGACGTGTTTTCACGTGTTGATAGCTACATTTCATTACAATAGTTTGTAAAGGTTTGGTTGATTTTATGTTTCTTTTTATATACCTACTAACACTTTCAGTTGTATAAGGATTTTGTAACGAAGCAGTTAATATTCCTCTTGAAGTTTTCAGAGGTGGCTTAGTTAATTTAAAATTATCTTTTATAGGAAAATAGGAATCAAAGTCTGATGAATTGTGAGCTATTAAAGTTATTTTCGGATAATTAAAAGATCCAAGGTTTTTGAAAAATTGATGTATTGGACATTCATCAGTTCTCGTAAATATTTTCATACAACGTTGAAGTTTGCTAAGTTCTTGCTCAGTTAAGTTATTGTATTCACTTATCTGTTTCTTAAGCTCTTTAATTTCATTTTCATTCTTACTACTTTTTATTTTAATCATATCACTTAACAATCGTGTGTCTACTTCTTCCAATCTTCGCTTCGGTAAGCAAGATATCAATTTATTGAAATTGATAGCACCTAAAGCATAAGGAATAGGATGAGCTGTTGGACAACTAGGATGTGGATAAGTTTCAAGATCCCATATATATGTTGAACCATAGTCAATTGGTTTCTTTGTTATGGTTTTATACGGAAGTGTTGTTAGATTTTCATCAGTAACTGTTTTATATATTGGTTTGAAATTATTTTCAATTTCCCTAATACCCTCTGCTTTGTAGAACTTATTTATTAAACAATAGTGACCTATTCTTGAACCTTCATGAAAATAATTATAATAAACATAATCATGAATAGTGGTAATACCTTTAGGATTTAAATGACGATTAGTAGGACCATGGTATTGAACGCATTCTCCAAAGTGTTGATTGAATTGTGAAAATTTACAGTTTGACATTACTCCTGTTCTAGATGTGGTTTTCTCTTTATATAAAGAGTCATTAAACATCTCATACATCATTTCAACTTGTTCAGGATTGAAACCACGTAAAACATTATAACATTTTATAAAGCAGAAATCTTCCGACGGAATATAACAATATTGTCCGATGTATTCTTTTGATTCTATATTTCATATTAATACCAGCACCTCTATGTGATCTTTGTACTAGCTTTATTCCAAAATCTTCGTATTTGATACTACCTGTAAAAATCCATTCATTAGTATATGATTTCTCTTCTAGATAAGAAAACCATGTTTCAAATGAATTTTTCTTATAGAAGGTTACGTAAAAGTTTTCTATTGTAGCTTCATCTTCTTTGATTATCACACCCAATAAATTTAAAACTTTGCCCCTTCGTAACAGGTCACGTATATCATTTACTATATTAGTAAACAGTTCATTTTCATACGTGATTTCGTTCGGATTAAACAGATTCAATAAATCATCAGCAAGACTATCATTAGAGAATATATCAGTAATTGGCGTTGGTAATATTTCTGATGTTTCTAATGTTTCTTTTGTTCTACGGTTCTGTTTTTTAATCCTACGTTTAAGACTACGTTTAATGCGTTTCTGTTTTTTACTCTTACGCTTACGGTTTTGTAATGACGCAATCTCTGCCTCGAATTCAGCAATTTGTTTCTTGATCAATTCATCAATCGTATATTCTGAACCTTTCTTCATTTTACCATCCATATTTTTTATAAGAAAAAATTATGTTTTTATTTCTACATATATACAGGAATATGTAGTTGATGTAATGTTTCTAAATCATTCTCTGTTAAGTTCTCTTTAGTAACTAACCACCATAAATTATTGTATGCTAGAAAGACTCTGAAACTTCGTAGACAAAGTGGAAAGTCTTTTGTTTTAGTCTAACTTCTTATACCGTGTTTTAGTTTATAATCTTTAACGAACTCTATGTATTTACTATGATAATAAAATTTAACTTCTTTCTTCGAATTGATAGGATTTGTGGGATGACGATAATTTGTTAAAACTGGTACGTGCTCAATGATATATTTACTCATCATATTTTTAATTATAAATTTATCTATGAAATAAATTACATTTTATTCATTTCATCTATGATTGGTTGTAGGGTACTTAGTGTAGCTTTAGCATCGAAAACGAGAGGTTGTACATCTTTCAATAGATCTCGCAAATCATTAATTCCTGTTCGCATAGCATCTAGTGTATCCCTATTTTCTAATTGTTTAGGTGTTTGAATCCCTAACACATTATTCAGATAATTATCGAAATATAAATAAAATGTTTCTGGTATGATCGTTAGTGGCTCAAGTGATTCGTTTTCTAGAAAGATAGTTATCTCTTCTATGTTATGTGGCGATAAATTCTTTGCTCCTGCAAACACACTGATATCAAAATCGGATGAATTATTATATAAGTCACGTTCACTATCTAACAATACATTCAAATCTTTATCATATACTTGCATTTGATTCATGATAGTATCAACACGTATTATACCATATTTAACATGTGTATATTTACTTAAAGGTAATAATTTTTCTTGATATCATCAAAGAACGCTGTATTGTTTTGTGTAGTGGTATAAAAGGTTTCAACGTTCTCTCTAATCTTATTATCTACGTCACAGGCCTTATGAGCTAATACAACTACTCTAATTCATGTATGATTAACACACGTAAATGTACTAGTTGTCAAACTCTTAAACCCAAAACAGAATTTTATGATAGTAAATATCGATGTAAAAAATGTTTAACAGCGCAAGTGAGATGAAACAACTGTAACAAAGTTTTAATGAAGAGACACTTCGCACGACATGTAACAATTTGTCATGTGTAATGAACTCGTGTGTTCGTAGCAGTCCGGAGGTAGTAACCATATAGTCACTTGAATTTCTTTTTCTCTTTTAAGCTTCGGACTAAATAGAATGTAATCATACATTCACTTGTGTCACTTGGCTTCATTTTAGACTCGGAATAAATAGAAGATAGATTCATAAATTGATAGATTGAAGGACTGATAGATTAACATAAGAGTCCGGAGGTAGTAACCATATAGTTACTTATAGCACGTTATAGTCTAGAGGTAGTAAGCATACAGTTATAGTACAGTTACAGTTATAGGCCTCTTGTCAGCCTCGGACTAAATAGAACGTAATAGTTCAGAGAACACAGAGATCTCTCTATTGGTATACTAGTCCGGAGGTAGTAGCCATATAGTTACTTATATCTCTACTCCTCTTGTAAGCTTCAGACAGTCCGACACTCACTTGAGTATCTTGCCTTCATTTAAACCTCGGACTAGCTAGTCCGTAGTAGTCCGGAGGTGCTACAGAGGTATAACACGCTCAAATGAGTGCCGGACTAGTCTGGAGTCTGATCCATTTTTTCCTTATAAAAATCAGAAAAATGGAAGAATTATATGCGCCTATGCCTCAAATTTCGGACCTTGGTCACTTATTTGAGTTTCTAAAATTTCATTGTATAAAAATTATTGCTATATGTATTCTGATTTATCTTATTTATCTGTTCTTAAACTGGTTAGGTTTCTTACAAACACAAGAACAGATAAAAGTTGCATTTTATAAAGAGGAAACCAAAAACTTTAAAGGATGGAAACATCCATCGCGTCAAAAAGCAATAGCCACAGGACGAACTACACAAGAGAACTTACATTTTATTGTTTATGGTAAAACAGGAAGTGGCAAGACTACATTTATGCGTAAGTACATCCAAAAACATTTTAAAGAAGAAGATGTATATGTTTTCTGTTTGCAGCCTGATGAATGGCAAGGATATTCAAATGTTTATAATAGAGAAGATTTAGAGATGTTAGAAGATATGGAAAGTTTTGCAGGTACATATGAACAGAACTCTTTACTAATATTAGATGATGTAGCTAGTTTAGTGAAACAAAAGAACATATCAGAAATATTTACAAAAGGTCGTCACCATCATATACGAATAGTTGTATTAGCTCATAAAACTTGTGACGTAGATAATAAGATTAGAGAGAACGTTGAAACCCTTTATACCACTACACAAAACAATACAGCGTTCTTAGATGATATCAAGAAAAATTATAAACTAACTTTACCTTTAAGTAAATATACACATGTTAAATACGGTATAATACGTGTTGATACTATCATGAATCAAATGCAAGTATTTATACTTGCATGTATTGTTAGATCGTGAACGTGACTTATATAATAATTCATCCGATTTTGATATCAGTGTGTTTGCAGGAGCAAAGAATTTGTCGCCACATAACATAGAAGAGATAACTATCTTTTTAGAAAACGAATCACTTGAGCCACTAACGATCATACCAGAAACATTTTATTTATTTCGATAATTATCTGAATAATGTGTTAGGGATTCAAACACCTAAACGATTAGAAAAAAGGGATACACTAGATGCTATACGAACAGGAATTAATGATTTGCGAGATCTATTGAAAGATGTACAACCTCTCGTTTTCGATGCTAAAACTACACTAAGCACCCTACAACCAATCATAGATGAAATGAATAAAATGTAATTTATTTTATAGATAAATTTATAATTAAAAATATGATGAGTGAATATACACGTATCATTGATCACGTACCAGTTTTAACAAATTATCGTCATCCCGCAAATCCTATCAATTCGAAGAAAGAAGTTAAATTTTATGATCATAGTAAATATATAGAGTTCGTTAAAGATTATAAACTAAAACACGGTATAAGAAGTTACACTAAAACAAAGGACTTTCCACTTTGCCTACGAAACTTCAGAGTCTTTCTAGCATACAATAATTTATGGTGGTTAGTTACTAAAGAGAACTTAACAGAGGATAATTTAGAAACATTAGATCAACTACATATTCCTGTATATATGTAGAAATAAAAACATAATTTTTTCTTATAAAAAATATGGATGGTAAAATGAAGAAAGGTTCAGAATATACGATTGATGAATTGATCAAGAAACAAATTGCTGAATTCAAGGCAGAGATTGCGTCATTACAAAACCGTAAGCGTAAGACTAAAAAACAGAATCGCATTAAACGTAGTCTTAAACGTAATCTTAAACGTAGGATTAAAAAACAGAACCGTAGAACAAAAGAAACATTAGAAACATCAGAAATATTACCAACGCCAATTACTGATATATTCTCTAATGATGTATTCAATAATCTCTCTGATGTATTATTGAATCTGTTTAATCCAAACGAAATCACGTATGAAAATGAACTGTTAACTAATGTAGTAAATGATATACGTGATATACGTGAATAGTTTTAAATTTATTGGGTGCGATAATCAAAGATGATGAAACTACAATAGAAAACTTTTACGTAACCTTCTATAAGAAAAATTCATTTGAAACATCGTTTTCTTATCTAGAAGAGAAATCAGATACTAATGAATGGATTTTTACAGGTAGTATCAAATACGAAGATTTTGGAATAAAGCTAGTACAAAGATCACATAGAGGTGCTGGTATTAATATGAAATATAGAATCAAAGAATACATCGGACAATATTGTTATATTCCGTCGGAAGATTTCTGCTTTATAAAATGTTATAATGTTTTACGTGGTTTCAATCAAGAACAAGTTGAAATGATGTATGAGATGTTTAATGACTTTTTATATAAAGAGAAAGCTACATCTAGAACAGGAGTAATCTCAAACTGCAAATTTTCTCAATTCAATAAACACTTTGGAGAATGTGTTCAATATTATAGTCCTTCTAATTGTCATTTAAATCCCATTTTTAATGAAGGTTCAAGAATAGGTCACTATTGTTTAATAAATAAGTTCTACACAGCAGAGGGTATTAGCGAAATTGAAAATAATTTCAAACCAATATATAAAACAGTTACTGATGAAAATCTAACAACACTTCCGCATAAAACCATAACAAAGAAACCAATTGACTATGGTTCAACATATATATGGGATCTCGAAACTTATCCACATCCTCACTGTCCAACAGCTCATCCTATTCCTTATGCTTTAGGTGCTATCAATTTCAATAAATTGATATCTTGCTTACCGAAGCGAAGATTGGAAGAAGTAGACAAACGTTTATTAAGTGATATGATCAAAATAAAAAGTAGTAAGAATGAAAATGAATTTAAAGAACTTAAGAAACAGATAAGTGAATACAATAACTTAACTGAACAAGAACTTAACAAACTTCAACGTTGTGTGAAGATATTTACGAGAACTGATGAATGTCTAATACATCAATTTTTAAAAACTCTTGGAGAATTTAATCATCCGAAAGTAACTTTAATAGCTCACAATTCATCAGGCTTTGATTCCTATTTTCCTATAAAAGCTAATTTTAAATTAACTAAACCACCTCTTAAAACTTCAAGAGGAATATTAACTGATTCACTACAAAATCCTTATACAACTGAAAGTGTTAGTAGGTATATAAAAAGAAACGTAAAACCAAGCAAGCCTTTACAAACTATTGTAATGAAATGTAGCTATCAACACGTGAAAACAAGTCTTTCCAAATGGTGTGAGAATTTTAAAATTCCTACCAATATGTCTACATTAAATTATGAAATTGGTGAAATTACACATGACAGTTATAATAAATATTTCATTTTATCAGGCCTCAGCCACGCAGCGAGCTTTTCCAGGTGCAAATGTAGCTGATGGTCACGATTTTTTTGACCGCGATAACGGTCACGGTCATTTTCAACGGTCATTATAAAATAGACACATGAATTAACCGGTCAACCGAAAG
Organism: Prostheceraeus crozeri; assembly: GCA_907163375.1. Taxonomy (NCBI): domain Eukaryota; kingdom Metazoa; phylum Platyhelminthes; order Polycladida; family Euryleptidae; genus Prostheceraeus; species Prostheceraeus crozeri. The sequence continues at coordinate 9,703 of CAJQUW010003215.1, forward strand.
GGAAAAGTTTTGGAGATTCGACAGGTTATATGTATTTGACTTTCCTAAATCTGCCCATAAACAATTTATTCAGTGGAACCGTAGAGTGAATAAATAGGCTTAGAGGATGAGAGTGAAATCTAGTGAGAGTGAATAAAACTTGTAAAATTCAAGTAATTGTTCAAGCATATAGGCTATATTTACAGTGAAAACTCTACTTCCGCTCTTGCATATTTGCATCTTGGCTGCATAGAAAGACCGTACCTGTACATGATTTTAATGATTTGAGTGAGTAAGAGAAAAATGTTAAACTGATTTACAGACAGAATTTATGTCAAAATTAATTTAAATGTTTTGCAATTTGACAACTAGCCTGCAGTGTATGAAGAAGATTGATTTCATTTATTTATTGCAGAATCAATTAATGCCATTTGTTTTTGGTCATTATCTAAAAGGTAGGAAAATAGCAGGAGATCAAACTTGTCCTGTTTGAGATTCTAAAATTCCTAGTAATTGTAACAAGAAAATATCGTAAATCATTTGATCTGAAGATAGGATCTACTATTATTATGCACATAAATGAAAATGTACAAAATCGACATCTTTCAAAAAATATCAATGAATAATAGGTTCCTAGCCCCAATAAGATTGTGATTATAATCTTCTAATTATAATATTATCAACATTTTCACATATTGTTTACCTGATTTGATCATTTTTTCACATGAGCGCAGAAGATTTGCGTTCACGGTCATACATTTTGAAGATGATCGCGTTCATGGTCGCGGTCATACAACAGTGTCCAAGCGTTTTGCAGCAAATATCAAGTCATCATTGCAACAGGTGCAGACTGCCACATTGCGAGCAAAGCAAAGCAGAGCGATTGATAGCTTGTGGACGTATCTTACTCGGGACGCTCTTCTTTGCTTTGCTCGCAGTGTGGCTGAGGCCTAACTCATTTGGGTACTCGAAGTGAGATCGATTCGGAAAATCATAGAATCCCACATAATGCCGATAAAATTGATGGAGATTTACGCGTTTAATTAGCAAAAATGTCGCACACGATGAGATTCGGTATTATTGGATGAACCGCTGGAGATCACTGTAGCGCGTGACTGCTTGAATGATCCAATTCTGTGAGATGAACTGCATTCATGATAATGATCGCTATGATAGAGACACAATTGAACGCAATTTGAAAGAAATACAAGCTCACTACATTTAATGGCTAGCAAATGAGGGTAAAACATATGTCAGGGCTATCAGGAAGATAATTCAACTTTTTGCAACTTAAATCCAAAACGGAGGTGCAGCGAAGATGATTGTGAAATGTTACTAGATCATCGAGGTATATCCGAACCACCAACTGACCGTCATTATTGATGTACTTCTAATTCTCTCTAATTGACCATCAAATTGAAGGACGGTTTAGTACAGGATTTCGCAACAAACGGTCGGCTTGTGCTCTTCATTGCTGTATTGTTGCAATGATATCAAGTTTGAACATGGAACATTTAATGACAGATTTCAATGCAAATGTTATTTACAAGAATGCAACCAAGATATCCATCCATCAGGAATAGAAAAGAATAAGCGTTTATCGCATTTTGAGTGAAGAATAATGCAAGGATGAATAAAAACAGGAGAGGAATATTCCAAAATAGATTGAGTAATGGATTTATATACCAGGATGAATTCATCATGATACAAAATAGGTTTCAGAATGCGCATTAGATATACTGGGTGATTTTAAAGTCCTTACCTGGTTTTAAATCAATGTCACGGACGCTACATTTATCGGATCACCAATTATTTTACACCAAAATGTACCTGAAACTCCAAAGTTTTATGTCATTGATTATATCATGCATTTCCGAAATGATTAGCATAGAATTTTGTCTGTATTTATTATGCTAAAAACGTCAATTGTCTTCCAATAATTTTTATCATTAAAATGAGATCATCACAAAATTTAAATCAATCCATTCGTCTATATTATATCGTGGAGGACTTAAAGAATGTGTTCAAAATGGCTGCCTTCTTCACGCAAACATAAAGAAAGGCGGCTTTCAAAACCATTGAACTCAGCAGAATTTTTTTGTGATGAAATCTGAGAGATTTCTTTGATGATAAAATTTCGTAATTTTGCTAGACTTGCTGGTTGTCTGTGATACACTCTGTTTTTGACAGTTCCCCAAAAGTAAAAGTCAAGATGAGTCAAATCAGGACCTCGAGCAGCCCAGTGGAATGGACCGTCTCTTCCGATTCAACTTCCTGGGAACTTTGGTGTAATAGAGATCTCACCTCGAGTGACCACTGAGGAAGGACCACATCCCCTGCTGAAAGATGGTTGTAGAAAATTTACTTCTACTCTTCAGTTGAGGGATGAAGAAGTCCACCAACATTGCTTTGTAGGACTTGGAGGTCACAGTCGAATCAAAGAAGAAAGGGCCTATGACTTCATTACAGAATATACCGCACTAAACGGTAATTCCGGGAGACTTGATCGGTACTTGTTGAACAGATTGATCTCATGGTCCTGTGAGTCGGCATGCTGGATACCCCTTCATTTCTAGGATGTCTTTCAACTAATTTCACTGAATCAATCTTTGCCATAAGAGGAACAACTTTAATGTGGCCTTCAACAGTCACCATGCAATCACGTTGTGTTTTGACAGCAACCGTTTGCATTTTTAAATGCTCAAGTTGACGATGTTTGAATTTTCAATCGATAATGAGATTTGTGAGTTAAGAGGTCTTTGAGTCTATTGTCATTTAGCAGTGGTGTGATACCATACGCAATGAAACAAATTATTTGAATTCTTTCCAGTGACGCACATCAATTTGAATGTTGAATTCTCATGTCAGAATAGAGTGAAGTAACTCTATACCAGATTTCGTAGTCGAGGTTTAAGAACTTAATATACTCAATTTGTCATTTTTGATTTGTGATTTATAACAACGCGTATACATAAAATCAAAATGATCAGACCATGTCCAAGGTTGGGCAAAAACTTGGTGTCAAAAAGCAAAAAACCCAAGGTTAAATAAATGAATGATATCAAGTAAGCGAAGTGCATTCATGTGCTGACATAACATTCTTCTGTAGGCCAAAATTCCTATTAGGCCCATGAGAAGCGTGGTATTAGTGGGAAACGATATATTATTGCAATAATTGCAATTGGCAGCCTAGTGCATGTATTGAGTCATGAAGTTTTCTTTTAATTTACCCTACACTGATATACTGACTAATTGAAGATCTTTGATTCAATTATGATTGAGCTCACATTGCTCATAGCAAAGCAATTGTTTTCATTTTATCATTCAGAAATGCAAACAAACTTGATAAATATTATAGCTGCGCAGTAATTGTATGGTTAAACATATTTAGAATGCGAAATCGAAATGAATTTATTTTTGGATAATTGTCGGTTATCGCAGAAAGTTAAGGGTGCGAAGATAACTGCGAATATGTAAAATATACGGAATATATAAAAATTCAATATGCACAAATGCAACAAAATACTTTTAAGCTTATAGTAGATACAATATCTATGAACATTTCAATACGCGGTATTGTCAAGCCCATAATGAAATAGCTAATAATCACAAGTATTTCATTCTTGAAATATTCTGTGAATTGAGTGGAAATCTGATTAAATATCAAAACTTTATGCTCTTTTCCTGTGGCTCTCCTAAGATTCAAATCAAAATATTGATTTTTGTAACTTGATCTGTATATATTCAGCATTAATAGATAACAAAAGTGTTCTATTACTTACCCAAAGTCGACCCAAACCCCAAGGTCCAACCTTGCCATGTAACCACTAGTAGTAGTCAGGAATTTCTAAGCATAATTATATTTATTTGTAGTTGACGGAATAAGGAATGATGAACACAAACGTGGTGTCAGAAATAGAGACAAGAAAATTGCCCTGTATGATCATCTAAAACACCACACCGCTGAAATGATGGACATTTATTATTTCGACTGCAATATTTTGGACAAACAGAATACGGGATTGTCTGCTCAAGCGGCTGAATCTCACTGGATTGCGTCGAAAATGCCTGATTCTATGAATAGCCGTCATGAGCTAGTGTGAGGAGATATTGACATAAATTACGATTAACCCGAGCCCAACTAGGGGGGTTGGCGATTTTTTTGAATATCTTTTAAACAAAGCAAGGTATGGCCACCAGAATTCTAGCAGCCCTCTTTCTACGTATTATGCAACGTTTAGACAGAAGAACAGCAAATTTGGGACAATACTTTTGGCGTGAGAGTATATATATTCGGCTATATATATTTGAGTATGATTTTGGTATTTATTCACTTCCAATGTTTATTGCGCCATCAATTCTTGATGAAATAAGTTGAGATTACATAAAGGATTCTTCCTATTAATCTAGAGATATTCACAAATGCAAAATCTTAGACTGAAATTATCTGCTGATTATGTATGCATGTTGAAATTTGAAATTTGTACTTTTTAGTTCTACATCTGATCAGCAATTATTGAAAATTTTCAGAATCTTATTGCTGTTAGCCTCAGATTCTCGATAAAAGTCACCGAATTGGATTGTCTCTTCACCTGCATAAACTAAATGTTAAAATGTGCGATTTCAGTGCGACCTCTTACCTCATCTAAAACGATGATGTCTCATGACGATAACTTATTATCATTTTCTTGATCACTTTGACCAGATGTTTCGATTAGTGTATGATTTATTAGTTTTTATTGTCATTTTCCATTTCAAATAATGATCTAATGGAAATTTGTTAAAAATCGTCGTTTTGTGACCTTTGACCTCTACCTCAGCCCGGGGATGACCTTAGAAATACAAGTGATGCTGTTTTTCTGAATCCCCTTTCAATACTCTTTCGATTGATATGTGGTTTGGCAAAATTCGTGCAATAGCTAGGGAGATCTCACCCCCCAAGTAAGGTGCGTTAGGAAAAAACATGGGGCGAGGTTTGAATGAGAGCTATATAAATTCCATGAATTGTAATTAGGTCAATTTTGTCAATAAAAACTGCAGTTTCTTCAATTTCAATATACGAAAATAGCATATTTTTATAATTAAGTCTTAATAATTGAAATTTCATCAACATTTTGCCACAACATGCAGTGGGTTAACTGCAATGTGAGCATCCTAGGAACCCTCTGCGTCAAGATCAAACTTAAGTTTCAACATGTGTAAATGTATTGCATCATAATTATCATGTAATACACACATTATATAACATGTTGATCTTGACGCATAAAGAGGGCTCGCAGGATGTTCACATTCTATTGATAAAGTTGCAATTGACTTACTACCAAATGCTCCAAAGATTAATAGCAGAAACACTCAATGCTGCCAGAACCAAGCCACTCAGAGGCAGTGACAAAGAATCGCACAAGAAACTGCTTCAACAACAAACCTCACAAATACATGTAAATGTCGGCCTGCAGAATCCTGTCGTAATTGTTTCTCTACCATCCATTGTGCTGGTTTGGCGGCACCCGTTTCCGTTTATCATATTTCTTTTTAAGGGACAACGATTCCGGTCAGAAATGCACAGCTAAGATTTTGATGCGAAAAATATTGAATATTGAAAATGGTGAACATATTTGACGCACAAGAAGGATTATATAGAATTTGACATGATTGAAAAATAGGAAAATGTCACATTATTGAACTGTTATTACAGGATGAACAAGGAGATAATTCAAATTTACTATCTTAGTGTGTTTTATCATTTCAATAATTTACAACAGCTCGAATTAAAGCACAAAGCATTTTCCCACAGTGGACAACATGCTATTTAACCAGAAAACCCGATGAATTTGATATTTAATGCTAAATGCATTCTATCCACAGTGAAGCATTCTAAACAGTGACTTATTGTCAGATTTTGCTGATTTTATTGCTAAACACAGGATGAGAATGAAGGAACGTCAGGGCGGATATTCACATTACAAGGAGGCTACAAAAAGAAAAAATAATATATTGGGCAGACGCATTTCTAATACGGATCCGCGGAAAATTCTTTTCGGTGTAAACATTAATTGCTTCCGCGAATTAGAAGCAGGGATTGTCAAAAACTAATTGACCTCAATTAATTGATTGGTTAATGAACTATTCTCAATTAATTAATTGTCATCTGTTAGTAGCCTAGATGTCTTATATAATTTCGCCTCTGCAGTCTTTTGCTGCTCACAATTTACAACTATAGCAAGCATTTCAGATAGGCAAGCAGCAACAACGTTAACCCTATCAGGAGCGGTGGGAGGTGGCCCGTCCGGTTTAACAAAGTGCCCGTCTTATTAACTTCCTAAAATAAGTCAGATTGAAGTTTGATTTTTTGTGACTTTTAGTTGTATGTATGTTGAACTTTTAGTAAAAACTTGGGCAAATTTGACATACTGACTCCGGGTGGCGAGTATATATAGCCTAGTTTTTTGAAAAAACTGGTAACCTGCAGCTTAGTTCATCATAGGCTTACCTGAACTTATCTTTAGTGATCATTTCTGTATCAATTATCAATCATTTTCGATGAAAGTTTATCAAATATCGCTTTAAGTTGGATGCATACGACTCGGCTCCTCCCATCTTGTTGATGTGCTTCACACGGTTTTTCTCCAGTCCCTACCAGGCAGGAAAATCCCCATCCTTCTTCAAAAAATATGATTACACTTTTGATTCTAATATGCGCTTTAGAGGAGCCATCACACACGATTAACGTGAGGGTAAGAGGCAATGTTCTCAAATGAACTAGTATTTCATTTTTGTCTCTGATGTGACCTTTGGCGCGTATCTGTGATCGAGGCTATGAAGGCTTGTCTTCTCAACTAAATCACCGAGTGATCAGACAATCCTTTTTTCACTATCACAGTTCATTCCCTCAACTATTACAAGCTTTGCATGCAGCAGTGTCTCTGTACTTTTGTTTGACAGAGAAAGTTGACTTCAAGACAGTGACAGCTATGCACGAGGATAAATAATTTGTTTGTATTATATTTCGGGTCTAGCTAGATGCCGGAGTCCGGAGTCCTATAATTTGATAGAACTCCGACTCCAGCAAAAATGATGGGAATCCGGGACTCCGACTCCGCATCCCTGCTGTAAGGTTAGTGTTAAAGATCATTCTTAAAAGTACTTTTTAGAAAATTGATGGTTTTCCTTTTGAGTAGCATTAATTATTATTCATATAATGTTTCTGCATCATATTTACATGATATTTATGCATGTGCAATTCAAGATTGTCAACACACATTCATCATATCTTCCAAAATCAGTACATGCACCTGTCCAATTGTACACGTATTATGTAGAACGTGAAAATATGAAGTTTTGATGTGAAATTTTAGATATGAAACCCACAGAAAGATGCAAAATACATATCCCCATTCGAAAGATTGTATTTGGAATGTGTGCGGATAGACAAATGCAAGTAATAAAAAAAATAAATAAATGTTCCTTGTTTATACTCGGAAGCACATTCGGTGAAACACCGCTCTTCCATGTGGCCGAGTTCCATTTATCCCACTCCCATTCTTTTTGTGCTGAGTGTTTAGCAAGAACGCAGAGTGCACCTATTTTAAAAGTCTTAGGTTTGACCCGACCAAGGTTCGAACCAAGGTCTCCCGGACGCAGAGCCAACACTCTACAACAAGGCCACTGCACCAAGGTCTCCCGGACGCAGAGCCAACACTCTACCACAAGGCCACTGCACCAAGGTCTCCCGGACGCAGAGCCAACACTCTACCACAAGGCCACTGCACCAAGGTCTCCCGGACGCAGAGCCAACACTCTACCACAAGGCCACTGCACCAAGGTCTCCCGGACGCAGAGCCAACACTCTACCACAAGGTCACTGCACCAAGGTCTCCCGGACGCAGAGCGAACACTCTACCAGAAGGCCATAGCGCCGGTACATAATACATAAATACATGAAAATAATGCATGAAAAGACATTTCTGACGTTCAAATTTCAAATTGCTTTTTCTTCACTAAAATTAACTCAAAATATTGTGCAGGCAAGCAAAGGCCTCGATCAAAGCAAACGCCGTCTTCAGCTATAACGCAACATCACCTGTCTTGCAGCCACCGTCCGTCGAGAGCTTCCTTCAAGGTATTGAGACAGTGTCGTGGTCAGATGGAACTCCGCATCGCTGAAGCTGTGTGCATCAGACTCAAGAGTCCTTCACTTTGTGTGCACAAAGAATTTGTTTACAGCTGTGCTTTGATACCTTGACTTCCTTTTCTTTTTTTTCCTTTATTTTATCACTACTTGTATCTTATGTTTTCAGTACGTAGTTTATTTAACCTTTATTTACTTGTGACCTCTGTACATATTCCTGTTTGCGTCAGACAGTCTGATCACGCCATTGTGATCTGTATTCGTAACCGTAGTGTCTCCGTTGTAATCATTGTTGATTCATTCTGTCGTTTACCCTTAAAGAGACAGCGTGCGCAGGGAATAAATGATTTATGGACTTCCGGCTTTTGAATGCATTATGGAAATGGGCCTATACTAAAAGATTATTTCAAAATATTTTGCTTAAAACACCATACAGATATTCTTGAATAAAAGTTTGCATAAATACTTTAGCTGTAATGAACAATTTTTGAAGAGTCAAAAAATATACATAGATTCATGAAAAATGAAAAAAATTGAAAATGCAAATTTTAAATTTGAATCTTGGTATGGAGGTCTTCGAATCATGCAAAGTAGGCACTATAATTCGAAAGTGGAGACTCGGAATATACGCAAAGTTCATGTATTCAAAAAGTTTTATCCATCGGAACATGGAAACTTTGAGGGTCTTACGACACTAAATTTCGGCCCGGTCCTGATAGAGTTAAAATTCATGAGTAGTCACAAATTCATGTTTGTTTCAACCATAGAAATTGATGACAATGAAACCTCTAGAATGGAAGTAAACCTTCATGCAATACACGATAGTGCCACAAAAGTCGCACGTATTTTCACTTGGATACACTTGTCAACGGCTGTGTCATTGGTCTAGAATTAATCACACATGCAATTTAAAGGTTTTCATTGGCTGTCGATGCCCCAACTTAATCTCCCCCTGATGTGCCGCGATCTTGGGTCAATTTCTATTCTAGTCAACTTCAGATAAACAATCTACATGTATTTCTATGGTTTGAACCAGAGTTTACACAGCCACAAAATGCAGGCGACATTTCTCCGCTCAATCGTCACCGATGAATACAATGCAGAGATTACATGATTACAATACATGATTATCGAAACAATCAGCGAATTGAAAGAAGATTCAATCTTTTTCTGTACGACCAGCTTCCGAACCCACTGTAAGAAAGTCGCATGAACCGCTGGATCTGTTACGGTATCCGAAGAACGTTTACAATTATGAAATAGAGGAAATTCACTCACCACTCCTGTTTTTAGAAAATATACTTCAATATCAAGGCTCAAACTTTCCATCTCCTTCTATCAATGATCATCAGTCACATGATTAATTCTTTCCTTATTTCTATTTGGTAATATGCATGACATTACAATTTAAATGTTTGGAAATTCCTTTTCAGAAACTAAGAATAGGTCAGAAATAAAATATGGATATTGCAGAAGTCAGGAAGCAATAGAATGAAGTCCCGCTTTAGAAATAGTACTAAAAAATGATTATCTTGCATACATACTCGCGGAACATAAGATGACAGCAACTTTACCTAAGCGGACTTCTAAAAATACATGTAGTTCTTGATTCAGGATTCCCGTCACGGGAATTCCTATGCTTTCCTGAGAACTATTAAAGCACGTTCGAAGCGATTACAGCACTTGGCTCCTATGTTACTCCTTGATTTACAATGTTTCTTCGATTTGAGGGTCATGTCATGACGTATCAAAGAATGTCCACAGGGATAGCGACTCCTAAATAAAACAAGCAATTTCGAAAACTAAATCTGATTGCAACATTCGTACTGAAACTTATTGTCGAACTCATTTCACCAAGCATCGAATTATAGGTCTTCAATGAGAGATATCTGTGAATCAATGGTCAACGCGTCAATTTCTCATCGATTCCTGTCCAAAAAAATGGATTAAGAAGCTCCAATAAATTTTAATTTCTTAGATGAACTGTCTTTCTTTCTCAATTGCTTCTTGATTTGTTAAGGACTAGATTAGCTCTGTTACGCCCTAACACACATTGCTTGCAAGTAACTATCAAGATATGCTGATTTTTGAAATTTATGTTGGGAATTAAAAAAATTGTAATTTAATGGAGAGATTGTAAAAATTGCAATTTAGCACAAAACTTTATTACAATTTCCTCACTTATTGAACACGAAATTGTAATTTCAATGAATTGCAAGTTACATCGCATTTTTGTACAACTATAGTGTGTATCCATGAAATAGTATGTTTCAAATGCCTGAGGTACATTTCACTCAGTAGTGACCCAATTTTTTTGATAGATGCTAATCTTTCTCTATTATAAATTTAATTTTTGAGCCTGTGCATCTTAAATGTACAGGACCGCGCTTGGTCGGGTTTGAGCGTCCAGGATTAAGCGGTCGAAACGCGATCGTCCTGACCAAGTTCCTGTTTGATGACCTCATCAAAAATAGTCAAATAATTTGTAAGCATATTTTATAGAATTCTATTTCACGTTTTAGCTTAAGGAACTAATATTAATTCTCTTAGACACCTGGTAGATTTTAGATAGCGTAATCCCTCTGTGTTAGTTAGATCTGGTATTTTGATCGGAAACAGATCTGTCCTCTTATCATCTGAATGGGCAGACTGTTAAATAGGATCTTTTCAATACATAAGTGATAAACATAATTTTGAACAGAACGATTTACAATGTACTCGCCAATTCATTACACATGAGGAGAGGAGAAGCGTTGTTTGTCCTGCTAGTAAGTATTTTTAAAATTTTTAGACATTTTGGGATATAAAGTTATCTTTTAAATCATATTTTGTACCTATTGAAAATTAACTAGTCATTAGCTTGTTTTTTTTTAACTTTGCTACCTTGACGCATTTTGCTACGTTGAACTGTAAGACGAAAGGTGTCTGGTTATTTTAGATTCAACTCGTGACTAAAAAAAGGAGTGCACAAATTTTTGATTTTGATCTTGAAAATGATGAAATGTCATCGTATTAATGAAGATTCTTGAATGAAGTCATAAATCTAACTCTAATAATCTGCCAAGTTCGCTGTATCATGCTATGTCTTGACATAATCTGAAACAATAAAAAAAACTCTCAAAAGTTTTCCATAGTAGATTAAGTCGAGTCGAGTAATCGGGTGAGTAATTAACATTCTCATACGATGATGAAAATCACCCCAGCAGCCATTTATAATAGAATATAATGCTTACTAATTCAAGTTATTAATTGAAGTATTCCTAATGAGGACTGATGACGCTCTCCAATCTGCAAGTGTACAGATGCAATGCTATTGTAACCATTGGATTAATCAGTTCTTAAAAGAACTCAATGGAGCTTTCTCGTGGCAAAGAATTAAAATTGATCAGTTTTGGCCCAATATCTGGTAAAAATGGAAATCTTAAGATTTGTAACACTACTCATTCTTGCTGTTAATATACATGTACTAATACCATAGATTCCAAACACTGCCGCATACATGTTCAAAAACAGACGTCTAATATACTGTAGCGACTACAGATGCTGATAGTGGAAATACAATAGGACAATGGTCATCATAGGTCAAGGAAATTAAAAATGGATAAGTGGAAAGTGGATAATGGAGGCAAACAATAGAACTACAATGACACTCTACTACACCGAAATAAATGAAACTATACACACTATACCTAAGACTACACATGGAAAATACCATTTCTTCACTTGAATTTGTTATCGCCAACCATTCAAACATGTAAAACTATCAATTTCTCCCCCTGCTGATCTTCCAACCTACTGCACCAATTTTGCTAGATCAAACGTCAATCTAATGAAAGGGGATTCAGAAATACAGCAACACTTATATTTTTAAGGTCATGCGCGAACTGAGGTAGAGGTCAAAGGTCACAAAATGCCAATTTTTAGCAAATTTCCATTAGATAGCTATTTGAAATGAAAAATGACAACATAACTAATAAACCATACACTAATCGAAAGATCTGGTTAAGGTGTTTAATAAAACGATGATTATCAATCGCTCTGAGGTTACATCATTGTATTATAGATGAGGTCAAAGGTGAAATGATTCAACATTTTAGTTCAGGTCAAATACCAATGAAATCGCACATTCTAGTATTTAGTTTCTGCAGATGAAGAAACAACCCAATTCGGTGATTTTATCGCTAATCTGAGGCTAAAAGCAATAAGATTCTGAAAATGTTCAATAATTGCTGATCAGATGCAGTACTAAAAAGTACAAAAATAATAAAATTCATATTTGAAATTTGACTTTCAAATTTCAACATGCATACATAATAAGCAGATAATTTCAGTCTAAGATTTTGCATTTGTGAATATCTCTAGATTAATAGGAAGAATCCTTTATGTAATCTCAACTTATTTCATCAAGAATTGATGGCGCAATAAACATTGGAAGTGAATAAATACCAAAATCATACTCAAATATATATAGCCGAATATATACTCTCACGCCAAAAGTATTGTCCCAAATTTGCTGTTCTTCTGTCTAAACGTTGCATAATACTAGGGTTAAAACGATATCGATACCGATACGATAATATCGATATTTCTAAAAATCATACCGATAAAAATATCGATAATGAAAATTTCACTATCGCTTTAACCGTACATATTACGGAGAAAGAAGGCTGTCAGAAATCTAATGGTCATAGATTGCCTGGTTTGAAAGTGGGCGAAAAGGGCCCCACTGGGGCCACGGTTGAGTTTCAAACATAATTAGTGATGAATTTTCAGTAGAATTTCTTACTGCTATTTCAAAGAATTCTCATGTGATGAGAATGAAACTGATGCATGATTTTGGACTTGTAGAATTAACTTTTGATTGATTTATCTTGAACGCTACAATTATTGCAGAAAAATACAATTGAACCAAATCGACAAGGGAGTGGGGATTGACCATTACATTTAATTATTAGCAAATGACAATAAAAAATATTGAACAATTAATGATTCCCTGAACAATCATTCATCTTTTTGAAGCATTTAAGTCGGAAGTGCAGCTAATAGACCTTCATATGATGCAAGTAAATGATTCAAGGAAGTCTGACCGCCCTTCTTCATCGAAACTGACGCCACTAATTACTCTAATAAATCTTTTGGACATCTCATCATCTGTTGAACAATAAATGTTCGATAGAAGTCTTTCCCATTGATTTTCACCACATGTAAAGGTGGGCAATTTCTGTTCTCATCTGTGTGGTTGTGGACTGAGCTTGATTTTATGACGGAAAGAAGATATGGATTAGATATTGAACATAATAATATAATGATAAATCTTATTGAAGTCTTACATATTAGGAATCGATAAGAGCTTTTATAAAGGATATGACAGCCGCGTCACTACCTGTCGGTCACAATAAGTCATAGGATTGAATGATGCAGGGGACACGTCACATAGCATTGCAGAAAGATGTAGAAGGAGGCAAGGGCAAGAGATAGCACGCAGGTAATAACATGGCTTTTTTAAGTAACTGCTACAACATGATTTTTTACCAAAAAGGGCACATTTTCCAATACTGTTGACAAAACCAGTGAATTGGCCTCTACTACATATAATTATACTATTATACTATATATTGCTGTATATACATATACTACACATGCGTTTCAGGGAATCCTAGTTGATCGCTTCGCTCCAGCATTGCCTGAAAGTGAGGATTCTGCTAGGATTCCCTGTATGTTTACATAACGGATTACATTCCTGAAACTTGCAGACCTGTCTTGTTTTAACAATCAATTATCTTCTCATTTTTCAAATTTCAACAAAGTTCAAAATAACTCCAAAGCCTCTATCATCACTTTATCATAGCATCACACATAACCCAGGCTTGGAACCGTCCGATCGGATGGTTGATTTGATTAGACGCCTTCTTTCTAGAATAATCTGCAGTCAATCAAAAGAACATGAACATAATTTAAGGGTACGGATTATGTTATGCCTCTTTAGTTTTGTTATATGACATAAATGTCGCGAACTGTCTATGAAACAGGTAGAATATTGCTAGGTTTCAAACCTTTCCTTATCGCAAACAGAGCTTTCAGAATCTTTTACTCTAACCTATGTGAATTTTGTAGGAAATGTCTATTCATTCGCCTATCTATCGCAAGATTATTCCATCTTCAACAGTTTCATTACATGAGATAGTTTACGTAATACTTGGAGCATGGGAGATGCAATGAGTGATCGAATTGAATGCAGGAACATACCATGCCAATAGGGCCGACTACCTGAGCATTTGACAGTGGATCGTGAACAACCATTCTTTGATTAGTCAGCGGCAAGCAAGTCCTTAAGCAATGTCCTTAAAGATGTTTGATGAGATGAAAAAACGTCAACTGGCGGTTATCAGCAAACTTTAAAAAAATACGGCGTAGAGAATTCCCAATTGACGTCGTAGATCACTGGAATTTCCTCACAAGTGAAGAATTAAATCTCACTTTAGTGAATCACTTCAATTTAAGCTTAATGATGCACTTTCGGAGACTTATACTTCGTAGAATCTGTTTTCAGGCAGTTGTCATCACGGTTGGAATGGGCCGTCGGCCGACCAGTCAGACGGTTTTAGTAACGCCGGCACGGACCGCAAATTTTGAAGACCGGCCCGTTATTTCAAATAAACCCTTCTTGACGACATTCAGTCTAGCATAAATTGCTTAATAGCTACATAAAATGACATAGAATAAACTACATTTCAACATGTAGAGCATGTGGATTTGACATAATTTGAGATCATCTACCCACATGTTTTGTGACATACACGTAAATATTGCGAACTTTTCTTTTAATAGTTAAAAAATGATTACTGGCAACTTACACTGCATGTACATGTAGTTCAATCCCTACTTTATTAACCCTTTAGGGTTTAGTGGTACATTTTTATACCACCAACAATGTATTCTTTTGTGATCGCTCTTGTTTTCCGCTGTCATTTACCATATCTAACAACTTGGTAGAAAATGCATTGAAAAAAAGCTGTGACGAGTTTGTTTTACAAAATCAATTATTTTCTAGTAGATACAGACGATGAAATTGGACATTTTTTTCATTATCGCCTTTTTGGGAATTGCATCGGGTAAGTGTTCATGTCATCTGTCTCTTTCATGTTCTAGTAACTTTTCTACCACAATGTTGGTAAGATGATAACCTGAAAAAACATAATTGGTCAAGACATGAGCTGATAATTTGTTTGTTTGTGCAAAATTGAAATAGAACACGTAGGTGGTACAAATATATACCACTAAGCCTTAGAGGAAAATTATGCAAAATAATGAAATATTCACGAATGCTAGTACATGTTCTGAAAAATGTATTGCTAGGTACTTGACATACATCCAAAAAGCCTAGATACACTTTTGCGTCTATGACGCTCCACCAATGTAGTTTTTGGCAAAATTTTCTCTTCAGGGACTCGACCACACACTATTAGCATCGTTATTCCGAAGTTGTTCCACTAGGCTATGTCCGTTTCTGTGGTGCCTACGCCTCAATTATAGTTTATAGCGTAGCCGTAGATGTTTGCTTTCTGTGACTTTAAGTAATACATTGAATCTTCTAAATAATGTACAGAATCAGAAAATGATTGCAAGTAGCTGCTGCTTCAAATTTGACTTCTTATTTCAGGTGAGCCTGCCCATGTTGATGAAGAGGATATGTCTTTCTTTGAAGCGGACTATGACGCCGGATTGGACGAAACCGTCATATCAACTTCACAAGCACCTGAATCTGATGAACGACCTACTACTTCAACTATGACAGGACCCAGAGAAACCCTCTTCTGTAACTCATGAAATACTAAAGCTAGTCTTCAACACAATCCATCGTTCTCAAAAACAATTGAATATGACATTATTCGGTCTGACATCCTTGAACTGAACTGCCCATATGAAGT
The DNA here is from genome assembly GCA_907163375.1 of Prostheceraeus crozeri. Taxonomy (NCBI): domain Eukaryota; kingdom Metazoa; phylum Platyhelminthes; order Polycladida; family Euryleptidae; genus Prostheceraeus; species Prostheceraeus crozeri. The sequence continues at coordinate 25,738 of CAJQUW010003215.1, forward strand.
ATTTCTCAAAGTTTCTGGTTTGAATCAACTTATTGGTGACATACTAATTCCCCAGTCACACGAATACGCGAAACAAAATGGGAACGTTTTTTCTGTTGAAGAAGAAGAAGAAATGAAGGCCTTCGTGGGTATTTGTGTTCTAATGGGCCTGCATGCTCTTCCTGAAATGAGGGATTATTGGTTCACTGACAAAGCAGTTGGTGTTCCATTTGTGAATAATATAATGACCCTGGCAAGATTCGAAGCAATTAGAAAGAATCTGCACTTCTCTAACAATTGGGACGCCACCCCTAATGACCGTGCCTACAAGATTCAGGCGGTTTTAGATCATTTCAACATGCACATCTCTGTGTACATCATGTGTACATCTCTGATCAAAGGAAAAAATGCTATGAAATCAACCAGCGAAGCCGGTACAAATACTACCTCAGACTATTCTTCGATCAAATTGACACCGCCATTTCAAATGCCTACATAGTGTACAAGCAGATGAAAGACGCTTCCTGTAGCAATTCCTGTAGCTTCCCTTCAATGTCATCAAAGGACTTTCGCTTGAAGATTGTTCATGGTCTTGTAGGACAATTCTCATCAAGATCCAAACCGAGGTTCGAATCGGCAAAGTCGAAGAAAAGAAAGTTGCTCCAACCATCATCCAATGGTATTCCTCACCTTCCAATTGTCAAAAGCAATAGAGCACGATGTACGTTCTGTTCTTCAAACGAAAACGACTGCCGAAGTAATGTATTCTGCAGGATCTGTGACGTTGCTCTATGTCTGAATAGTCAGAGGAACTGCTACTCATGTTATCATGAATAGTTTCATTCCCCTATTGCTTGATAGGCCTAAATTTGGACACAACACACGAATGATAATGTATATTGATAATCATCATCAATCATCGATTGATCATTTTTTTGAGTTGTATGTGAAAAACAGGCATTTCTCCAACAAGTCTAGTGCTCTGAATTACACAATAACATGAGGGGTTTGGTATATTGCACAATATCAAAATACAATTTTAACCATGCCTACGTAGGTACTTGCATTAAAGAGCGCAACAACAATTGCAAAAAACTATCTGCCGAGAGCGAAAATTTCACTAGGGTATAGTGGTACAAAAATGTACCACCCTCAAAAATAATATTCCCGATATATATTTTTTAAAATACTTGAGATATGTCTTAATGGGACCCTATAACAACTATCCATGAGAAGAAAATAAGATTCCTCAGTAAAATGGAGATCTGTGCCCTAAAGGGTTAATGATGTAGTTTCCAGAATCCCATTTTCTAACCTGCATGAATTTTTTAGAAGCATTGTGTACTACTCGGCCTATTTATTGTAGAATGATTCCAGGTATTTATTGATAAGTTTCTGCAAGGAACGAGGCCGACAATGAGACTTTCACAGAATGGTGTGCACCCTATGCCTACTTCGAATCTGCACGTCTGCCGAGTTCTAGTGAGTCCCTCTTCTTGTCAGACAGAATCAAGGAAAAACACATATAAATCCAATAAGACGCAGACTGCAGTTTTTGGCGAAAATACTAAGCCTACATAAAGTACTAGACATGATTTTTGGCATGGAATGTCTTCAGGCCTATGATGTGCATGTGATATTTTGAAGCTTCTGATCGGTGATGCATGTGAGAATGTGGTTGGATGTGGACAAAGTTGCTCAAGTGTTTGCCTACATTAAGAGGCTCGCCAAATATAAATGCATTTAGATTATGCATGTGTTTAGGCAGGAGTGCATGAACATGAAAAATCCATGTCAAAAATTGTGTCTCTGGGCTTAGTACTTATCGTTTAATTAAAGAAAACATAGAACATTTTATTTTAGACCAAAAACTGCAATCTGCGTCCCATTGGATTTACATGTGATTGTCTTTGATCTTGTCTCACAAGAAGAGGAACCAACTAAAACTCGACAGACGTGCAGATTCGAAGCAGGCATAGGGGTGCATCATTCCGTGTAAGTCTCATTGTCGGTCTCGTTCCCTGCAGAATCTTGTGCTGGCTGCCTGACTATGAGGTGTACATCATTCTGTGAAAGTCTCCTTTTCGGACTCGTTCCCTGCAGAAACTCGTGCTGGCTGCCGGACTATGAGATGTACATCATTCTGTTAAAGTCTCCTTTTCGGACTCGTTCCCTGCAGAAACTCGTGCTGGCTGCCGGACTATGAGGTGTACATCATTCTGTGTAAGTCTAATTGTCGGCGTCGTTCCCTGCAGAAACTTGTGCTGGCTGCCTGACTATGAGGTGTACATCATTCTGTGAAAGTCTCATTCTCGGCGTCGTTTCCTGCAGAAACTCGTGCTGGCTGCCGGACTATGAAGTGCACATCATTCTGTGTAAGTCTCATTGTCGGTCTCGTTTCCTGCAGTAACTCGTGCTGGCTGCCGGGCTATTAGATGTACATCATTCTGTGAAAGTCTCATTGTCGGCCTCGTTCCCTGCAGAAACTCGTGCTGGCTGCCGGACTATGAGGTGTACATCATTATGTGAAAGTCTCATTGTCGAACTTGTTCCCTGCAGAAACTCGTGCTGGCTGCCGGACTATGAGGTGTACATCATTCTGTGAAAGTCTCATTTTCGGCCTCGTTCCCTGCAGAAACTCGTGCTGGCTGCCGGACTATGAGGTGTACATCATTCTGTGAAAGTCTCATTGTCGGCGTCGCTCCCTGCAGAAACTTGTGCTGGCTGCCTGACTATGAGGTGTACATCATTCTGTGAAAGTCTCATTGTCGACCTCGTTCCCTGCACAAACTCGTGCTGGCTGCCGGACTATGAGGTGCACATCATTCTGTGAAAGTCTCATTGTCAGCGTCGTTGTCTGCAGAAACTCGTACTGACTGCCGGACTGTGAGGTTTACATCATTCTGTGAAAGTCTCATTGTCGGTCTCGTTTCCTGCAGAAACTCGTGCTGGCTGCCGGACTATGAGGTGTACATCATTCTGTGTAAGTCTCATTGTCGGCCTCGTTCCCTGCAGAAACTTGTGCTGGCTGCCGGACTATGAGGTGCACATCATTCTGTGAAAGTCTCATTGTCGGCGTCGTTCACTTCACAAACTCGTGCTGGCTGCCGGACTATGAGGTGCACATCATTCTGAGAAAGTCTCATTGTCGGCCTCGTTCCCTGCACAAACTCGTGCTAGCTCGTGCTCGAAAAACATTTCATCGAATTTTGATAAATGTAAATTTTTTTTCATTGTAAATGCTGAATCTATTTATTTAACAACATAATTGGGAGTCTTACATTGTTTCAATTGAATACAAGGACAGGAAAAACATGCTGTGGTGAATTGATGGGCTTTCTATGGATGAATAAACTGCGGCCTACGTGCTATGGTGATTCTACCTTTTATTTTGATATTCATTATTTTGTGTGTTGGAATTATGTCTATGATACTCTACAAGATTTGAAATATAAATCAGTATCACATCAGCATTCATTGAGTTTTGACCTACATATATTATTCATCTCATCAAAATAACCATACATGCTTTTACCCTGATGAAAATATAACATGACTTATGTGATGTTGGCTGCAACCGTTGGCTGTTAATTAACCGTCAGAGACCTGAGGGGGGTCCAGTGGACCCCGGAGCCACATTTTTCTATTTCATTTTTTACGCTGACGATATATCAACCTCTCAAGCCCATACAAAATCATCATTTCTGACAGTGAATCTGCATGTGTTATTTCATTTCAATTGAATCAGTAGAAGTATGCCAGATAGGCCGAGGGGGTCCATTGGACCCACCCTCAGGTCTCAGAGGGTGTAGAAATTCCATCACAAAATTTTTGTAATTAGATGAAAATGATTTCGAACATGTCCACGATGGTGTATAAAGAGTGAAAGTCATTTATTCATTGTTTGCATCATGCTCGTAGATGTGCAATGTGTTGGAAGATCGCAAAATTTGAATATTTTGTTTTCGCACATGATCTCGCGTGACTGGTTGACCTATATGAACAACTCGACATAAATCGATGTCCGAAATGAAAGCTATCATTATATTCATAGTTGAGCACCAAAAACTGATTGATGACAAACTTTTCACAGCAGTAATGATAAGTTTGAGATCTCCACAGCTGTTTTTGGTTCTAGAAGTAGGTACAGCAATTTTGACTCATTTTAGGTCTATTTATGATAGCTAGAAGGAATGTACAAATGGAAAGGATTAGCTGCATGAATTAAATCAATTTCATCAAAATCAACTATCTGAGGCTTTATGGTGACACAAAATATCGTAAAGCCGCCTCCTAGTACAAATGATGCTGTACTAAATGTGGTTGACTTACAAAAACACCATATTTTCGCACGTGTTTATTGAGAAAGCTGAAAGTCACTCAAGGATTCGTTATACCGACCTGCTACACGCAAAGATCATTGTTTTACTTAAAATCAACTTTCCTAACGTTTTTATATCGATTTAAGCAGGTAAACTAAGAATATCCCTCAGGTCTCAGAGGGTGTGAAAAAGCACAGGTCTCAGAGGGTTAAACATGCAGTTTCAGATATTTAACTATGACAAAATAGTTGCAGTAGTCAGAAAGGCCGGTACGCACGCATCTCTTGAGGAAAATTTAAAGGAACTTTTTTAAGGAAAAACGTTCAAAGAATCAGATGCTTATTTGGACGTACATGAACAAGTTTAGGTGAATTCTCGGCTCCCTTTCGTCGAAGATTCTGCTTGGCAGCGGTGAGAGCACGTCGCCACTGATATTTAAGCTCACATGCAGTTATAGTTAGGTTTATACTGCTTTTATTGACTCGCCTACGGCTGGGTTTATATCAGGCCACACTGTAAACTCTAAGGCACGAAATTGAGGCATCAATTCTAACCAACACAAGGCACGAGTAGGCACGAAGCTCATAATGCCGTTTTCGTGCCCATTGATTTTTCTTTCGATTTCATTGGATAACCAAATATTTGGTTTGATGCCTATTAGTGCCTAGTGGCCCCTACTGGTGCCTCGAGGCACTAGAAAGGCACTAACTAGGCGCTAGCTGACACGAATTTTCGGCTTCGTGCCTAGGTTAGTGCCCTACAGTTTACAGTGCATAGCTAGTCAGTAAAAAGCAGTATTAACCTCAAAAGCTAGCTATAACTATATAGGCTAATAAACCTGTCCTATAACGCGTCATTAATTAAATTGAATCTTAATGAGAACTCATTTAGCTGTCATTAAACGGATAGCGTCCATAGAGTCGTCATTTATTTTGCTTCATCTAAGTGCATAATACAGGGTGTTCGCGATCTTCTTGCGAATTTCCCGGTCATGTTGCTATTTTGAAAAAACAATTAAGTTTCAGGTTCTAGGGTGCATAAGTCGTGTCTGATTACTTCTATTTCAAAATTGACAAGAGTATGTCCGCCAGTATGTGTCCTCCATCACAGCGTATACAGAGATCACAGCGCTTGGTAAAGGGGTGATAAGCAGGGGCAATATCATATGTCGCTACGCTGTACATGAGAAAGGTTGCTCTCTGTTTTGATTCCCCTTCAGCTGTTGGACGTGGTTCTTTGATGCTTTATAGAAATAACTTTGCATCAGGCCCCAAAGCCAAAATTACAACATTGACAAATTTCAGCTTCATTAAGGCCAGGGAATAGGCTTACCTCAACCAATCTATAGCGATTCAACTTTGCATTGAGTTCTCGGACAACAAGAGCAGCCCCCGCCCCCTCGTTATAACAGAGTTCAATTATCTATAAATGGAAGTTCTATGTTCAACAAGATATCCTGGTTGCATCTGTCACCGACTGTTTCTTTCAGCACTTGGAGAAAAGCTCTATCGCAAGATAACAAATTGACACAGAAAAATATCGAAGGTGACTATTGTAGGCTTCTTGTCAATCTAATAAGGGTTTGTGCTAGCCTACAGAAACAGTTGCGTCGGTGGACATTCCCATTGAGGTGGAATGTTGCCTCAACTGAAATTGGTACTAAAGGTCAAATTAGAATCCTGTGCGTCAAATTAATTATCAAAAGAAAAGATTGAAGTCGATTAGGTGCATCTTTCGGCTTCAATTCTCGTACAACTCTGTGCCTCAATGCTCGAGGAGGATTCCCTCTTCTTTCTGAAGGCTACTTTGTTTACAGAGGATGGCGCATGCCCGACTTCTTACGGAGGTTCCTCTGCAAATCGCTTCGATCATCAAATGCCGCAATAACCTCTGTCTTCTTGCCATTCTAAAGTCTCCACGTGATAACCCACTCGTGTATTCTAAGCAGCAGAAAAGGCTTCCATGAATCTTTTTCCGGTGAAGCCATGTTCTTGCCGGAATACTCTTTGTCGAATTCTACACTAAACAAACAGCTGACTTCCTCAATATCACAATCAAGCAATGCTTCGTTTGTTAAGTCGCAATACTCTATTATAAATACAGATCATAGAGAATTAGTAGTGCTTGGTAAACTTTTACAAAACAATCATGCGCTCTAATGCATATGATTGATTTCCGCAAAATCAATGTAATGAAGTCCCATTTTATCGGATTAAAACGAATCTTGTTCGTCAGGTGTTTATCTTTATCTTAATATCTTTAATCAGCCCACGGTTTGAGTAACTAAGTTTAATACGCGATATTATGTACCATAATGGTTATAGTGACAAAACTCTGCACGAAGATCGTGAACACTCTGTATATTTAGATACATAACATTTTAGATGCTTTCATAATCTTTTAATAGAGCGGTGTTTACGAACGTGTCATAGGAAATGTCATTCATTAATGGAAGCTAAATGAAAGCAGAATATTTAAAGGAGGGTACGACCTTCATTAACGTATAGCTGACAGGCATATCGAGCAAGAATTACCAATGCAAGACAACAACTCTTATTGAATTGTCTGTTTCAAAGGCAAAAGCAGAGTCCTTGAGATGATTTACTCTCAGAATCAACTAATCCAAGATCAATTCTTGGTTTTGGTTATACCTTTTTGTACATGCATATGCATGTTATGTATGTCATCGGCCCACGGACCTAAAACAATCATTTTCAAAAGAAAAGCTTGGTGTGTCAATTTGCATGTTCATATCGATTCCTAAATCGACGGTGTGAAAATGTTAATTCATCACAAATAAAACGAACTTTATTGTTATTAAACTGAAAAGCGTTGCTTTACGCTGCTGGACTACATTATCCATGGGACTACGTTATCGCTCCGGGCCCATCCCAGACCCACATGCCCAGCCATGGGCTCCATCCCACTGGGCACTCTCGTAAATTCGCCATTGTCTTGGAATAGCCATGCAATTAATCGAAGAATTGGAAGAGTTTATTCTGTCATCATCACATAATTGGTCAAGATCAATGGCTACCGAGCTCCCTCAAAACTAATTTCGTAAAACAGAGCATAGAAGACACACGTAATCGATGTAGTTCACCGCTCTCTGATTAAAAAATGGAATTGGAGAAAAAGGTAAAGAAAATTAAAAATTTAGTGGTTATACTAATTATGTTTTGATGTATAATAAAACATGTAATAAAACATAAATAATGCAATAAAGATTTGAGTGTGTCTGATAGAAATGCCCAAAAAATAAAACTAGCAAAATCAACGATGATAAAAAACATTTGAAGTTGCCGTTTATAAGCGACAGTCTCAATCGGAAAATTAATTACCAATTAACTGCGTAATGTTTTGAAGAAAAAATGCAAAAAAGTAAACACAATGATTGTAGAATATGCAACAAGCTGTCCCAATATCATAACTGTGAGACATCGTGTGTTGTTCATAAATTCTCTTGTAGAAAGTGTGGTGATAAATATATAGGTAAAACTGCTATACCATTCTACATTAGATACAGCGAACACAGTCTCAGTATTCGTAATAAAGATGATCTAAGTGCTTTGTCTGAACTCAGTAAGACCTGTATTGTCAACGGTTCGATTGATGACTTTGATGTTGAATTTCTTCGCTGCTTAAGTGATCCTGTTGAAACAAGCGTGGTGGAATCGCGATTACTCAATAAGTGCCATCCTAAAATGAACAGACGTCATGAGTAGGGGTCGCATTACCGGTTTTTTTTTTGGAAAACCGGTAATTCGGTAATTACCGGTTTTCTGATAATTAATATTGTATCTAACAAGGCAGAGAAAATACTAATTACATGTACATGTACGTTAGAAGGCCCTACCGAGCACTTCATTAATAATTTCTTGCATTCTTTGCACTGTGCATGTTGACCCGGTTTGCCTCCAGAATCTTCCAGATCATGGAATCGCCAAATGCCGTCGGTTTTGAAGCTCGTAAAGTTCATGACGTTCGATAAACACAAAAAGCAGTGCTCAGTAATGCTGTCCTTAAGGCGAACTGCCGTAAGCATTGAAATTGTTATCCGTTTGACCTCGACTATTCGCTGTACAAAAGTCACGTGAACTGAATCAATACTACCAAAGGCTTGCGTTTCGGACTGTCATTGGTAATTCTCCTTTCTCCTGCATGCGCTAGCTGCAATCAGGTTGAAAATTGTCAGACGCCGCATTGTATGAAGCGTATGCCAACCGCCTTCCATTTTATGAGATCATAAGACCACAGAAATCCCACCTGATGTGACTGCCTCCCACCACAGTCTATGTAGAGGTTGTGTGTAGCGCGCAGTGGTGTGTGAGTGTGTCTCCTCTAATCGAACAACTCAGATGATCTGCATTATTGTACTGTAATCGCCTTCCATGTCACCTTTGGCTGCAATGAATAAGTGGGATGAATGGTTTGAATTACACCTTCGAAAACCGGTAATTTCATTTGGAAAAAACCGGTAATTCGGTAATGAAAAAAATCACAATTACCGGTATTACCGTTTTCGGTAATACCGGTAATGCGACCCCTAGTCATGAGACAACCGGAGCTGTATTGCGTATCTAACATGCCAGTTTAGACACTGTCATTTTATTGTTGCCTTGCCTTGAGAAAGGGTCTGGACCCAAAATGTCGGCTGTGTATACATTTTTTATTCGTAATTATTTAGTGGCATTAAAATTACTCGGGAGAGAAAACTGATATTTTTCGCATTAATGAATTGAATAAATTCCAAATAATTTAATCCTGTATTATTTCTTTTTGTATCGTTTATCCAAATTTGAAATATTCTATAAATCTATTTTAACGATGTTATTAAAGTTTATTACATCTCACTTTATAAAATTCTAAATTTTCATGATTCTTCCACATTATAAATTTGATTGTTACAAAAGTCTTTTGATTTCCCAGGACGATGTATATTGATATATATTATTTCTTAAGTCATTTGAAATCCGATTATAACAATTTTTCGCAATGCTATTGTTTTCGTTCAAAACAATTCTGATTCAAAGGTTGATTGCAGCTTTATAAAAATGATCTTCAAAAAGAAATAGCACGAATTCACCTATCAAACAGTAATTTGCTGTTGTAATCGATAGATTAATGAAGCCATGTAAATGGCAGTTAAAATATTTGCGTTTTGGTGTTCATAGAAACTCTTTTTTAACTGTCTTTTAGAATGATTTCATCTAACTGTTATTAAGCAGAGATTGCGCATCAGCTTCCATTAATTTTTCACAATGTCGCGTGTGTAATCATTAAATTAATTGTTATCGCAATAAAAGATGACCTCACTTTCCATTCCGACACCAGGGATTTCATTCATAAATGACGTAAATAAGATATTCATTCTGAAGCCATCAATTCATAGACATCGAAACAGTTAATAAAGAAAGGTCTTGTGCAGTAGACTGTTAGATTCGATAAATGTGAGCTCACAGGAGACAGGAAATGACCGGAGGTGGAGTGAAGACAAATCGGCAGTGATCTTGACCAATTATGTGATTGTGACAGAATGATTACTCTTCTAATCGCAGAATTAGATTGTTTGATCGTATCACTTTGCTAGAAGTGCAAACTGATTCAAACAGATGGCACATGCAGGAACTTAATAAGTGGACAAAAAGAAATTTCTAATACCTTACAGAGATAGGAAAAATAGTCGTGCGTCGCTTGCGGATTGCTCTGAATTCCTTTAAAATGCTCCGATCGCCACGACTCCTTCAGAGTCGAAGAATTCAGATCATTCCGCAAAAGTTTTCTCGATAATGTTGTGTCCTCCAATCTTTTCAAAAAAAGTTAGCAGGCGCACGAAAAAACGTTCACAAACTTCTCTGTAGAACTTGACATTGTCTGTGTCTCTTTGCTGTGTGATCCGGTTGATAACAGTCACTGAAACTTTGCACAACTTGGCGTGTTTAATATTGAACTGGCTGCTCATTGTTCGATTGCTATGGCACTTAGTCAGTAGATTGTGCCATTTCATTTACGTTACATGTTCCAATGTTTCCTAGTCAAACGGAAGAAGAGACAACCTGTCCAATTCTGTGGTGTTGTGCAATAAACTGTTAGATTCGTTAAATGCAAACTCACAGGAGACAGGAAAAGACTTGTTGAGGTAGAGTGTAGACAAATCGGCAATGATGTTGACCAATTATGTCATTGTAACACAATGATTACTCTTTTAATTGATTGTTCCATTAATTACAAGGTTATTCCAAATTACATGGCCAGTGAGATGGGGCTCCATAGGAGAGTCCTAGCGTCTGAGATGGGCCCGAAGCGACAACTTAGGCACATGGGCTGCTTTGACTTAGGATATGGACATGCAGCTGTATGCAGATAGACACACTAAACTGTTCTTTTGAAAATGATTCTTTAAGGTCAGTGGATTCGTTGGATTCCCATCGGTTGGTAACTGACAAACGTGGTGGGTATGAAAGAGACTATTGAAGAAGAACTTGTTCATGAACATTGGCCAAATGACAGATCAACTTGGTAATCCATCGACTTGTTTATTTATGGATGATAATGCTACGTGTCACAGGAGTAGTAGAGTCAACTTATACAAGTCTCAATTAGGGCTTAGGACATTATCTTGGCCAGCTCGTTCTCCTGATCTGAATCCCATAGAAAATGTATGGAGTATTCTAAAACGTAGCGTTCGTCGTTCACTGCTACCTACAGATGGCGCATCACAAATTACGTCACTGTTAAAAAGAGAGTGGAGAAAGTTAGGGCCACAAAATATTAGCTTGTTAAGAACCGTTACTGTATCATAGCTTATCAGATTATATAAGGACATTTAAATATATTAGGGACATGAAATAACATGAAAAATGCTTTCTGTATCATATTTATGTTTTATTTAGTGAAATTTTAGGATGATCCACTTTTTATGAAACGGACTGTATAACTCTGGTTCGATGTGCCAACCAGTTATACGTTAACACTCGCCCCATTTCCGCCCCATATGGCGAATTCTTTGAATATCTTTGAAACCAATCAAGCTACGGTCACCAGATTTTTATACATGTAGTAGCCTACTTTCTACGTATTATGGAACTTTTAGACTGAAGGAAAATAAATCTGACACTTCTTTTGGAGTAAAAGCCTTTTAAAATTTGAATGTTCGGAATATTTTGGCTGATTTCGGTATATATTTAGACTACTTCTAATGTGTATTGCGGCATCAATTCTTGATGAAACAAGTTGAGATTACATAAAGGATTCTTCCTGTTAATATAGAGATATTCACAAATGCAAAATATTTGAATTTGAAATTATCTGCTGATTATTCATACATGCTGAAATTTAAAATTCAAATTTCAAATATGATTGTTTATCATTTTTGTACTTTTTAGTTCTGCATTTCATCAGCAATTATTGAAATTTTTCAGAATCATGTTGCTGTTAGCCTCAGTGTTTCGATAAAAGTCACCGAATTTGGTCGTTTCTTCACCTGCAGAAAGTAAATGCTAAATAGTGCGATTTTACTACTATTTGAGTTGAACTAAAGTTTGAGTCATTTGACATTTGATCTCATCTAATGCAATGATGCAATCTCAGAATGATTAATAATTATCGTTATATTAACCTCCTTAACCAGATCTCTCGATAAGTGCATGGTTTATTTTATTAGCTTTTGTTGTCATTTTCCATTTTACATAGTAATCCAGAGGAAATTAGTCAAAAATTGACGGTTTCTGACCTTTGACATTCACCTCAGCCGAGGGATGACCTCATTAATAAAAGGGATGCTGTTTTTCTGAATCTCCTTTCAATGCCTATTCGATTGGTGTGTGGTTTGACAAAATTGGTGCAATAGTTTGGGAGATCAGCGGGAGGGGGAGGGAGAAAGTCGAAAGGCGGGGGTTAAATTTCATGTGAAATTGTCAATACTGCAGAGCTCCTTTGTAGAGTATATTTGGCCAGATAAATTGAATTGAATATTACATACAAATAAAATGGGTCAATGTTTCGTGTCACAGACACTTCAGATGGCCGAAATATGTATTGCACCTTTCTTCGCTTTGAAAATGTTGAGATAAAGTTACATGTAGTTCATCCACAACTCAACCTTCAGCTGTGAGGCAAAGTGGTTCACTTTCAAGCATCATTGTTGGATTGTCATAGTTATTTACAAACTTTAGTAATATCTTGAAGTTTGCATCAACTTAGCAAACTTTGATTAACTTCATGGAAACATGGTTATTTGAACATGTTATCCTCAGTTGAATGTGTTTGACATGTAGCGTCACCTGTAAATAGGTTTCTCTTCAAGGCCTTGTCAATAAAAGTTCCGAAATGAATGACTGAACTACTTCGACCCTGTAGATTCATACTTGGAAGGAGCAATTGAATTCAAAATGCAATTGTGTTTCATCTTTGAAAATGGCGCGAACGTATGAAGACCTAGACATGCACGTGATTAAAGTGAGAAGAATTCTCAGTGTTGCGGGGTCAAATCCGAAGACATTCTTCAGAATCAAACTTTAAAAAGGTGTTCATTTGATCTAAGCAGCATTATATAGTTTTTAAAAACACTAAAGAAATAAGCTTTGGTGCTGTTTTACTTAAAATTCTATTTCTCTTAAGCTTTCGCCACTACCGGCCTTGTCAAAAGTATAAGGTACTTATAAAAACTTATAAATACTTATAAATACTTATATAAATACTTATACTTTTGACAAGGCTAATAGTGGCGAAAGCTTAAGAGAAATAGAATTTTAATTTAAACATCAGCAAGACTTATTTCTTTAATGTTTCTTCAGAATCATTTTACAAATTCTTGCATCTAGCGATACCACACATGCAGACAATATTAAAAAATTCCTTGACGAGACATAGAGTAGGTATTCAATGCTTTCATCATGGAAAAGTACGGATGTTCACTCCTTTATATGTATTGACCAAAAATCGAAGTTAATAAAAGAAAATTTACAGGTGCCGAACGTTTCGGGAATTCTCCTCTCGTCAGCGGCGTAAAGTCAATTGGCAACGTCTTCCGCAAGTCGCCCAGAGTAACATTTATACCATCAGAGGCAGAGAACAGCAATCAGATTCAGAACTCTACAAGTTCGCGTTTGCGATATATCAGTGGTGAATTGTATTTGATGTAGCGAGCTTTATGCGTGGTTCTAATGGATTCCTGCACTTTTGCAAAATCTCTAGAGAAAAAGGGTCAATAGATTTGTGCACTTCTTGATGCATACTAGCCAAGTGTTCGGTCAGCGCACTGCTTTTGGTGTTATTCGTGATAGCACGAGAATGATCTGCTATTCTCCTGTTGGCGACCATCATCTCTAGAGCAAGTACATGTAAGTATACTCAACGTGCTGACTATACTGAGCACAGGTGAAAGATTGAATTTCCTCATGGTCAATTGCTGTTGAACAATTGACACAAATTCATCCATGTTTCGTCAAAACCATAGCAACTCAGCATTTATCAAATCCCATTGTGTATAGAGTTTCGATTTCATCAAATGAATTGAAATGAATGAAATGAGACCTAATATGCGTACTCTATGGGTTTGATGAAACGAACTTGCATCAATTGTTGAACAGTATTTGACCATGGGGTAATTCGATATTTCATTTATGCTCAATATAGTCAGCACGTTGAGTCGACATCACGATATCGTTGGGTTCCAATGAACGCTCTCAAACGCTATCTACTTGTGCAGATTTCTGACTGCTCTTATCACGATGCTCGCAAGGGTTTTAAAGTCTTAGCTTCTTCTCATCAAATTTTACGTATTCTTGAATCCATGTCTATCAAGAGGTTTGCCCTTGACTTCTGTGTTCAAAGGGAATTTGTGATTAATTTGGCTTTCTTTTGGTGATCTCCCATAATGTTCCGCTTTTCTATTTGCTTGCTTCAATATCCGTCCCGACTTCAGTTTTATCAATAACTTTTTGAGTATACGTGTGCATCAACTGATTCAAAAATTTTTCCCATAGATAATTTATTAGTTTATTTAATTCTACTTTATGGATTTTTTATCATATCAATATTGAATTTTAATTTCCTGTATATATTTCCTTTGTTTATATATCGGCCGTCATTACATGTACATATCTGGCATTATTTCGACTTTTACTGCTTTTTCATTATTCCAAACGGACGTACATATCGATCATACAATAAGGAGAATCACTGTAGCACTGATGCTACCAAGAGCTTTGACTATGAAAGGTCATAGTTAAAGTGAATGTACCTTGAGAATCGACCCTTGTTGAAATAGCCTACGACTCCGATTCCGGCTGGCAACACAGCTGCTTGAATTATGCACAGAAATGAGTTGATTTTTGCCGATTCATTGCCGACTGCCTGCAAGCTTTATAAAATTCAAGGGTACGCGGAAGTATGGAAAAACATTCCCAAAAATGTGTGACTTCAAATTTCATAAAATTTCATGGCTAAAAATGTATGTACTTGAAGGAGCAGACGTCTCGTGTGCAGTCGCTGCTTCAGTGCTCTCAAAAAGACTGGTAAAGGCCGACACAAAATTTGGGAGTGTTTCCATGTCTTCTCGCAACAATGAATCTTCCGGCGAGCCAATCAGCTATTCAAAGGAACATAGTGACTTTGATTAAAGTTAGATTTCACTTGTTCGTGGCCTTTGGTTCCTCTTTTGCACGAACAGGGCTGAAATCGGCCCCGGCCCGGCCGCGGCCAATTCCAACCTGGTGTGAACATTCAACAAGCTGTGGAATGATTCTACACGAATAATTAAGGCTTGAAATTATTATCTCACAACTTCGTGACCAAGCGAAGGTTCATGAAGATGGTGCTTCCTTCTGACCTGTACCGTCGATTGTCGGCTCGACATAATGATTTGACCAATCTCATCGAGCTTCGATACTCACAAAGCGAACGACTTTCTGAGATGAGATTGTCAAACAAAAATTCGATGATGTGGGCCATGGTACGTTTGTTGGCATTAAACCCTTCAAAATGGAATATTGTAGTTCTATGGAAGAACGCCGTAACAGTTGCAGCATTGTCCGAAATAATTGCTTTGTCCCGATTCTGACCTCATCTTGATAATAGTAGCGAGTAAAAAGCAAACTCCATTTTACTGAAGGCAATAAACATCCCGCGAACACATTTTCCTGGCTGTTTCTATAACGGTGACAGGAATACTCAGGAAGTGAGGTTTGCAGCCACGTTTATGTATTTTGTCGTAGATGCAAAAACAGCTTGTGAAAATGTGTTCCCCTCCGAACATTAAAGTGGCTGAGATTGAAGACAGCGTGAGAACGACAATGAATTGTAATGGGATTGAATTTCAAGTCTTGCGGTAGTGTGAAGACGAAAGAAGCTATGTCAAACACAGAAACTTCATGTAGACTTGATTGAAAATGAATTGGATTTTATCTCTGCTGAGATCAAGGAAAGAACTAGTAGCACAACACGTGTAAAGCGGACCAGTATACTCAGACTAGCATTCATTGGAACATTTCCAGTAGAAGAAAATTGACCGGAGTTGTTATTGTTGTCGATCGCCTACGGTAATGGTCTCACCAGCCTCCACCATTACCAATACTCCAACGCTTCCCGGGGTCTGGAACAAAGAAAAGACAGATCATTACCAACATGCGCACCTCTCTCTTCCACTTCCCCACACCTCTTACACATCTTTGACCATTCCAACCCGATCACCTTCCGGTAACCTTCCAGCTCCTAGGAGTTCACTCTCCTCAAACCGGGCCATGCTCACACTGTCCTCACTGGACCACTGGACCACCACAGCACGGCTGATACCGCTGTCAAATACGAACAGGCATCGATGGTGCTCCCATTTCCTGATCCACTCTCTCTGCTTCCAACATCGCGTGATCGTCGCCACCGAGCAAGGCGACTCCCCTTGGTCCAACCTCACGGCCTCCACAGCGGGATTCTGCAGTGCCGCGGAACCCCGCGAACCACAGGCGTTTCCCATCCCACCTTAAACTTCTTCCGTAGTTCGTTGGCTCTGGCGAGTCCCTCGTCCAGCCAACCACTTCCAGCTCCGTGGGTAGCTATAAGCGCTGATTGGCTATCAGAGGCCCCCAGCACCAATCCACTCCTCCCGGTGCTACCACAACCTCTCCAATCCCAGCGCCCGCACTTCAGCCTGAAAAGAGGCCGCCACCACCACGGCCACACACGACCTAACGTCCATCTTATCACACGAAGCTGGGTCCCCACGGGTTATCACCGCCGCCACCACGCCATTTCCCAACCCCTGTTCCACTGACCCATCCTTGTAAACCGTACTTGTGTTTCTTGTGACTCTTGTTCTTTCTTCAGATTTTCGATAAAGACGAAAATATTTGGATGTGTGCCAAAATCTTTCTTCAGTTTTCTGTGAAAGCCTTCTAGTCGCTCTTCTTGTTGCTCTTGTCCTTGAACCAAATGTGACCGTCCTTCGCAATACATGGGTTTCCTCTGCGGCTCTTGATGACTTCCATGTCGAAACATGCGATGCACATCTGAATGCAACTTATAGGCGGCCCAGTCGTTACGCGCACTAAGTGAACACTCATCACGCGCAGTAACAGGACTTACTTCCATTACTTATGCAATCATGCGACACAATTATAGAACAAAGACGCGCACTATCAGGACGCGCACTAACTGAACGGCGCCAAATTCTTATATCTACATGTATTGCTTGCAGAAGAAAGTTCTATCGTGCGCGGTAACTATCCATGGTTCATAGACATCTCTGACTTAGTCCATGCATTTCTATAGTCATGATTTACATACAGAGATAATAGAATACTAACAATAGGAATCATGGCAGAATCATGCAGATATTTTACGCGGCCAAAATATATCTTCATGTATATCCTCCATTACTAATCATTATTATTCTGTAATGGCGCATATAAGTACTCATCTTGTATCACACATTTTCGTGTTGAAAAGTAGGGCGGAATACTGTCAGTCAACGTCAATTTCACAGCAATAGGGTTGAGCTACTTTAGATTCTTCTTTGATATTTGGATGCAATTTGCATCTGACCTTCACTGTTTTAGGCTTTCCAAACTTAGTCATGACATTTCGGATGTTCTTCTCGCGCAGCTGTTATGTCAAGCTGCGACCGCTTCTGATGATGTGCTCATAGTAGCCTACTTGTACCCTTTTCCGAAAAGTGCATGCACTTTAACAGAGACTTGTCGTAACTGTACCGAGAAATGGTGTTCGCCTACGATAACAGATTCAGCGTACTCGGATAGTTTCCCATTTCTCCCATAGTTAATCTTTTAGCGTCGGGAAGAGAATTGACAGCGTTCAGAGGATATTGCGTAACATTTAGTTGTTGATGAATTTATCGGGACCTTTATAGCGTCTTTAGGGAAGAAAAATGTGCAACAAATCGCTGATGAATGAATGTAGGTTCATGGCTCGGACACTCCTCTGTACAAAACCATCTTGTTGTTGGTGTCAACACGTCACAGCTTTTCCATTTACCTTTTTCTCTACGTTTTTGCCGTTAACAAGTTATCTGTTTCACATAATTGTCTACTGATTGGTGTGAAACAACATTGTATTCGCATTATCACATTGGTATTTGACATTTTTCATAGATTAAGAAGATAAGTTGATGCCGAGGCCGCTTCCCGGATTTCTACATTTTCTTGTCCTTCTGGCTTCATACAATAGCATTATATCATGGATTTTGCGGGCAGTAATATCAGACATAGACGAGGTTGTGTTAGCAGCTGAGACTGTCTGATAGTTCTGCCCGCAAAATCCATCATAAAATGCTATTGTATGTAGCTCTCAATAGCAGATCTTATATTGACTCTCACTATTGAGACGGCAGCAATATCACACATGGAGGAGGCTGCGTTAATGCGTCAATGCTATTGCATGTAACTCTTGAGAAGTCTATGAATATTGCAATTCTTGATCGCTGTTAGTAACAGATACTGGAGAGATGAAGAAATCTTTGATTGACTTTTATTGAAGTCTATGATAGTTTGCTCTCTCAATCGTCTCAATATTAGATGTTAAACTATGCCATTTTATCTTCTAATGTATTTTTGCTATTTAGAAATCTCATTTTCTGTAATATCCCCATCCCTGTTAATTTGCCCTGTGAGCATAGAAATAAAACTAATTAGCTAAGAGAATGAAAGTGGAGTTGTCAATTTCGCATTTTGAAATATGTATTTCTATGAAAAACTTGCCTCAATAGATAGTCCTTTTATACATTGTTAATTTTCCCGCCAATCATAGAGATAAAAGTGGCATAGTTTAAAACGGTTAAAGGAGGATTCAATGATATTTACTGAGATATCTCGATCGACCTCATTATTTCAGTAAATATCAATGAATCCTCCTTTAACCATTACGTAATTCATGGAAAGTTTGAAAGTCTATGAATGTTTGCAAATGTGAATATATTTAAAATTCAGATTTCTATCTAAAAATGATTTGAAATATCCATTCAACAATTCATTCATTAATGGATTCTCAAGATGGAGTGACGGACGGCGGTTCATAGCTATCTGTTGCGGTGAGAATTCTATGCGAAATTGGCGGGCATGTAATGGTGCATTATATACCCTCCAATGCCGGGCAGAAATGCATTTCAAACTCATTTCAATCATTTCTATGACCTCCGAAGCCATCGAGAGTGAAATACAGTACAGGAATATTGTCATAGTTTAGAGGATCCTACCATGAGATTTCTACATTCTGCCGGAGAATATTGCTATTAGTTGCCATGTTGTCCGACAAAGGCCATGCAATACCAAGGAAGAAAAAAGCCCACTATATGTCCGCTACCACAGATGTTTCAGTGATTCACTAATTACATTGAATTAAGCATTGCCGTTGTAGGCTGCAATACAACCGCTAAATCGGATCGCAAGGCAAATTTCTTCATGACCAAATAATGAGATCATCTGTCTTTTTACGTTTCCATTGTTCCGCTATTTGTATCCTCCCATCGTCCATTAGTGTTGATGTAAAGCATGGATTCAATACATTCAATTGCGTAGATGACTTGAAAAACAGAAACAGTGATTTGGGTCCTGTGATCATGTGACTTCACATGAAAAATTACATTGTCAGAGATTCGTCGGAAGATTTGTCTCTCAGCCACAGGATATCATTTACTTTTAGAATGAGCGAGATTTTTATGCACATACTTCGTCCTCTGGTAAATTTCATGAATAATATCAGCATCCTACAATCATTTGTGACATAAATTTTGATGGGAATTTTAATTCGCATCAATGGTTGTTGAATCAATTGCGTGAACTACATGTTGTAATGTCCATGCATGATAAAAGAATTCCTTTTCTCAAATCCTTCCATGAAGATTAGCGTTCTGGATAAAAATATTTTCAAATTTGTCATTTTCACTGGAAATGGTGTCAGTTGCTATCCATTTATGAAATTCACATTATAAACAAATTCTCCTTTCTTACTCAGCCCCCATTTCTTTAAATGGAGTTGATGAAACTTATCAAAGTATAAATAAGCAAACTGAATGAAGCATAAATACTCCTATTCACTTTTAATTGCCATTTTGCTCATGAGCATTTTTTAGTATAACGGCATAATAACGTTAGATTGTAACGGTACTTTTGGCGTTAAAATTTGAAACAAAGCCGTTATACCATAACGCCAAAATTTTTTACAGTGCACGTAATAGAATTGCGCTGCTTTCCCTATTTGTATTGACTAGCCATTGATAGATACATCGTTTTATATTATTAGATACATAGTTTTATCGGACAAATAATGCAGATAGCGCGTTCACGGATAATGTGCATTATTGTCCTCTAAACTATGACAATATTCCTATTACAATTCATCCAAAGGTAATGGCTCAGATTATGTTAAAAATGACAACACTATGTTGAAAATGACATAGAACATTAGAATTCAAATGCCTAGCAGTGGAAATTCATGTAACTCACTCTGGCGATGAATTACCCTGATATCTGCTTAAAATGCTCACTATATATTTCTCCGGCCAAAAGACAATAGATATCTTAAAGTAGTAATGTTTTATAACATTGGAAAGAAGGCATAGTACTATGTCATCTGCATCACGCCTCTTGGATATCATTGCTTAGAAAAATTGTTGCTTGTTGTAGTATGTTCACAGCATTGAAAATTCGCATTTGATAGCAGCTGTGTGGTGCAACTACAATTGATGCATCATTAGAAGGGGAGCTGAAATCAAAACAGAATTATTAAGAATTTGTGTTATTTTGTCGCCAATGGAGTAAAGTCAAATCTATTATTATATTTGCTATCATAACCTGCCGCAATTAAATGTCCTAAAATTTGTATTTTGGAATGAAGTATTAATTGTTATGATCAAATAAATAAAAGATGGAATACGTTCCGCTACCAGTTTATATTATTTAAATGATTTGCACCATATACTTAATAGCTCAAGCTTTTGGAGTTGAATCAGAAATACTTATGGACTATTATAGAAACATATAAATACAAAGAGGCAAATTTCTCTGTATGGGCAGCATATACAAAATGTGCATGCGTTGATCAAAACTTTCCAGACTACAGGCTGTATCTAGCAATGGCTAGTCAACATAAGTAGGGAAAGTATCGCAACTCTATCACGTGAACAGAATGGTGTGAATGCTTCATTCGGTTTGTTTATTTATACATTCTCAAGTTTCATCAAAAAATGGTGGATGAGTAAGAAATGAGAATTAGTTTATAATGTGAATTTCATTAATGGATAGCAACTAACGCAATTTGTAGTGAAAATGATAGGACAAATTTGTGAACATTTTCATCCGGAATGCAAATCTTCAGATGTAGATGTCCTGCAGAATGTAGAACTCTTTTGCTAAGATGAATTATAATCATGCAGATATTTTGGCCACTTAATCTGCATGTTACACCATGCTATGATTTCTACATTAATAGTCACCAGTCGAACATTTTCCCATTCTTGCATGCTCGCGCGTGTATCCTGATTTCATTTCATTTCTCTTGAAATTCCCTCTTCAGATTTCCAACCGGTTTGCAGAGAAGAGGAGGAATAAGCCAGCCGCCGTAATCACAGCCGGTTTGTATGGCAGAGAGTCGCAGTCTCTGTGGCTTTAGTACAGAAGGTAAGATTGAAATGAAAGTATTGACGATAATCAATAAGCATCAGTTCTGTCGTGTAATGACAAAATGATGATTTTCCAGTTGAGAAACATTTAAGAACATTTTAATGAATTTTAGAATACTTCATCTTCTCCATTTCCTGGTTCTCTTCCCACTTCTAGTGAGGTCACCGGTGCGGATTAGGGTGTGTCAAAAATATCGAAAATTTGAATTTGCTATGGGAGACCCTCCTAAACCGTTCCAATGTATCTCAAAACAAACCATGTAAAATATTTTTGAAAAATATTTAAGTTTAGAGGTCGCTCAACAGAGATGAAATTTTCAATTTTTGCTTATTTTTTGTATTTTTTGTAGTTGCAACCATTTTTTTGCGGTCATAGTTTCCAAATCAAGTATTATATATATAATATGTAATTTTACTCGATTTTGTGATGATATTCATTTGGTATAATGTCTGATATCAGATAGCATTTTTGAGAAAAATAGCTTACATCTAGACACCTTACAAATCTACTTATTTGATAGCTTAATAGTAGTATTTAGCATGGATCTTTAAATGTATCCCATTTTGATAAGTAAAACTAATACTTGACCAAAACTAATATTCATATCATGGTGAGTCACTATAACAAACGTGAACCACTTTATAAGTATGTTATGATTACTGGTTATCTTGATTCATTTAGTATGAAGACAACTCATTTTTCAAAGATCATGTTATTCGTTTGTTTTTTTTGCAAGTTTTGTTTGAAAATGACACAATTTGAAACCATAATTCAATCAACTCTTAACACCTGAATTTAGAAAATTGTTATCCATGAGTTTTGTGTCGTGGAACTCCTGCTTATGAGGTGAGTGTTATATTTAATCTTTTGGCTTCATACATTTGTTGATCGATCTAACGTCCAAATTTGAGAAATCATACTGTTGAACCGAATGAGTTTTGGAGAGTTTTCTGAAAAGCTTGATATTTTTAGTAGTTTAAGTTTGATACTGAAAAAAAGATTTTATCGTCATCAAAACAACCTAACATGTAGTTGTGCTATAGAACTAACTCAAAGACATTGAATTGTCATGTCAGCTCAAAATAATTTGAATTACTAAACATTTTTTTAAAAATCAATATAATTTTCCTGAAAAAAATATTAAGGATTTGAACTTCATGCCTCTAACCTAATCTGGTCGGATTGCGGCAACGTACCCAACTCGGCTACTCTACCACGCACGAACGATGAGCTTTCACACATGTCAGATATCTACAGATAGACTACTGAAATACTATGAATGGTATGATGACATGTCTAAACGTGAATCAGTTGTGTAGTTAAATTCATATACTTGCTTGACACACCTATACTTAACATGCCATTTTTTGCAGGTTATGGCGGCAAGAAAACGGTCTCAGCGGAATGTTTGGTTAATTGGAGCACCACAAATTGATATGTCTTACTCGTCTTTGCCTACAGTTAGAGATGTCCTCAAGGCTTTCTTCTACCATCACGAAACTCGAACAGAGGCAGAAAGTTCTAAGCTAGCAGCACAAGAAGCTATCGACATTTGGAGGCAAACTACGATACCGATAAGATTTCAGTGTGATATCATCAAGTTGATCAAAGAATGGTTCAAAAGATATCAGCTTTTGTCGAAAAACAAGGCGCGTACATCAGAGACTCAAAGAAAAAAAGAATTGCTATTTTCCAATGAAATAGCCAAATTGTTTGATATAGCACATAGAGATTCTGAAACCATGACGGGTGATTTCAGAGTTAGTACAGAAGACTTGAAGTTTCTTCATGATCAGAGAACCGAGAGGAAGATGATCATAGCAGGTGTTGACAGAAAACTGACTTCAATTGAAAACCGTAAATCTGTTCGACATGATAGAGAGTTAGAACGACGGGATAGAGAAATGAAAAGACTGTCAGAAGAGAAGGCGGTATGCTCAGGAGTACAATTAAGTGATACTGACAGTGACAATCAAGTTGAAAATGACAGTGATCATTGTGATGACGATACCTTTATTCCAATATCTCTTATGTGCAAAGGCAAAAGTCAGGCAAAATCAGAGGCTATCACAGTTACTTTGAAAAGGAATATTTGCGATTCCGTTCAAGTCACGGAATCAGCTGACCGACATGGATTATCGAAACGGCAGTTATTTGCTACTGTTGCATCCATCATTAAATCATCTAATACTACAATTGACAACTTTATTATATCTCCCAGCTCTGTCAAGCGTGCGAGTCAACAATAGAGAGATCGAAGCATCGAAAATAAAAGAACATTTCTCTCAACATTGCTCTACCCAACTGGTGGTGCATTGGTTGGGATACAAAACTAGTTGAAGAATGGTGTCATGCAACTAAAGAACGTGTTGGTGTTATCATAACTGATCCATTATTTACTCAGGATGAACATAAACAGAAAGTTATTGGAATACCACATGTCGATAGCAGCAGCGGTGTGGATCAAGCAAATGCTGTTTGCAATGCTTTGGTTGATTGGAAACTCCAAGATAGAATTGTTGGTATCTGTTTTGACACAACAACAAGCAATACGGGAAAATACAAAGGCGCTGCCCCAGTATTGCAAAGACTGTTGAAAACAAATGTTTTGTGGTTAGCATGCCGACATCACATCTTAGAATTAATACTGAAAAACGTCTGCAGCAAGCTGTTCGGAACTTCCACTGGGCCCGACAATACAGAGTTTAGGGCGTTTCAACAAGCCTGGGATGATATCGACAAAGACAACAGAAAAACATTGGAGGTCAATGGTTGGTTGCAAATCCGAAAACAAAAATGCCTTGAGGAACTCGAAGAAATATACGGCTACGGATGTTTTATGAGGGACGATTATCGGGAAGTCGCCCAGGTGAGCTCAAACTACTGTATAAATACGCGTAAATCTTTTTCATGCTTAAACATTTACGAGTTAACATACATGTAGGCATCACAAAAATCAATAACAGTCTGTTACAGTATTTTAAATACTTTTTGTACAAAAGTTTCACATTTATTCATTTCTATCTTAGTTAGATATTCCGTTAAATGACCTTAATACCGTATCATCGGAAAATAGTTTATGATATCGATAAGGGAAGAATTAAATCTAAATGTTTGAATAAGTTGCACTATCGTGTATGATTTAATTAAATAATAGAAAATTACTGTTGAATAAGGTCACAGAATGAATTAATATCATACGTACATATCAATCCTAAGGTTACAAACAGACCTTATAATAAACAATACATACATTCTTTTACAGATTTCAATCATCCTTCTTGGAGGATCAGTCAGATCTTTGCTTCGAAAGCCTGGGCCTTACCATCATGCCGGCTGGATGTCCAGCATTTTGTACTATGGCAAGATGTTCATATTTTCTCAACAGATGAATTATACGGCTGACAAAATTGAGAAGCTGAATAGAGTGAACCTATTCATTTGTCTGTTTTATGTTCTTCCTTGGTTGAAAGCCAATTCAGCTGCAGATGCATTATA
The DNA here is from genome assembly GCA_907163375.1 of Prostheceraeus crozeri. Taxonomy (NCBI): domain Eukaryota; kingdom Metazoa; phylum Platyhelminthes; order Polycladida; family Euryleptidae; genus Prostheceraeus; species Prostheceraeus crozeri. The sequence goes on from CAJQUW010003215.1 coordinate 50,666, forward strand.
CTACGATCTGCAATTGTACTCTGACATGGAAAGATACGCTTTTACTGATTCTGAGGTTTCGGCAGCAGCCACGAGCGTACTGGACCGACATCGCTGGTATTATTATGTGGTTTATTTTCTAGAAAGTTTACAGACTCTGAGAAAGAAGCAGCGGCGATATCACTTTTACAATTCCCAAAATATCTGTCCTCTGGTAAACCCCAGTTTCCCACACGATCTGCTGGAGTGGGCAGCAGACTATCCGATTTCGTCGATGGAAGAACGTGGCTGCTATTTCATTTGATGAAATTAGGCACTCCACCATCTCACTCCTGGCTCTCACTTCCAGCGTCTGAGTGGTCTAGCGACACAAATTTTCGTATCATGGTAAAATTTGTTCGACAGCTTCAGGTTGTGAATGATCCCGCAGAAAGATCTGTGAAACTTATCGATGATTTCGCGAGAAAAATCACGATGGAAGAAAATCAAAGACAGTTTCTTATACAATCAGTTGAGAAAAACAGACAAGAAGCACCTGTCATGAAAAAAGGTGTTTTTGTATAGAATTTGTGAGGTATAGTGTTTGTTATAGTGACTTACCATGATGTAAATATTTGTTTTTGCTCAAGTATTAGTTTTATTTATCAAAATGGGATACATTTAAAGAATCATGCTAAATACTACTATTAAGCTATCAAATAAGTAGATTTGTAAGGTGTCTAGATGCAAGCTATTTTTCTCAAAAATGCTATCTGATATCAGACATTATACCAAATGAATATCATCACAAAATCGAGTAAAATTACATATTATATATATAATACTTGATTTGGAAACTATGACCGCAAAAAAATGGTTGCAACCACAAAAAATACAAAAAATAAGCAAAAATTGAAAATTTCATCTCTGTTGAGCGACCTCTAAACTTAAATATTTTTCAAAAATATTTTACATGGTTTGTTTTGAGATACATTGGAACGGTTTAGGAGGGTCTCCCATAGCAAATTCAAATTTTCGATTTTTTGACACACCCTAAGATGCTCTTCCTCTACTGGACTCTATCCAACCTATCTCCTTCCCTCACTCTTGCGTTCTTCTGATCTTCCGTTATGCAGTCCTCTCATCTTCTCTTCGGCCTCTCTCTCTCTTTCGTTTCCCAAATTTCAACTGTCTCACTTTTCTTCTGACATAATATTCCTTTCTCTACACCACCCGTCTCATACGCGTCTTTCTCAACTTATCCTTCAAACTTCCCACCTGCAATCACCTTCTATCATTCTCATTCGTCATTCGGTTCATCCTTGTCAGTCCCAGCATATTCATCTCTGCACTGTAAACTGTAGACAGCCAAAATGATCAGACAAAATAACAGCCAAAATGATCAGACAATTGTAACAGACAACATCAGACAATCAACAGCCAGAAGTGGCTGTTCAGAGCAGACAAGATGATTCGCCAAAATATCAGACAATTCTGTCTACTTTTCTAAAAGTATTGTCTCTCAAACTCAAAGTGTTTAAATACGATCAAACTATTCAACATAAGCTAATGGTAACGAGTCACTCCTAATCACATAGATTCTAACTCTGCTCCACTCATTCACACTCGCATTCTTATATGCACATTATGAACAACTCTGATACTTTACAAGTCCGTTGTATCAATGTTGACTTTAGGGAAATATATATAGACCCTTAAAAGCTGTAAAAAACATTGTAAAAACAGAATTAAAAGATAACATCAATACGTCAAATATCCAGACCTGTTATTACCATGTCTCAAGGTGTATACAAAGAACCCTACTTATTTACAACATTGTATATTCTATAATTGAAAATTATCAAGGATACCATCCAATTTCAATAAAAGTGTATATGTTAGTCATACGTAGTATGATGGGTAGTAAACGCAATAATGTAAATTAGTTGGTGCGATGAGACAAAAACTGATAAGCAGGAAATTTGTGTGATAACACGCAGTAACTGCCAAAATACTGATGTGGCTCACAAATTGTCCGATAAGTGGCTGTTTACAGTTTACAGTGCGCCACCTGCAAAAATAAGCTTACTTCACCAAATAATAAAATACTTTACCAAAAGTGGCAGCAAAAGCAAGGAAATTACATGAAAAATGTTCTTGCGATGTTGCATGGTCAATTTCTTTTGATTCGGAGAAATACTTGATGAACGTAAGAAATGCCGTGTATCGTGGACTCATGTCTCCTTCTAACAAACAAAAAGTCATTCTAAAACGCAAGACCAATGAATTATGCAAACTGATTTCACATAAATTTCAATGGTTCAGATTTTGATTTTACTTAACTTTTCTCTATGTCTAAAACATGTTTTATCACTCACTTAAATCGCTATCAACCTGTCACTCCTTATAAAGATATAATAACACTGGAGAATTGATAAATTTGACAAGCATTGTAGCGAAGGGCAATAGAATAAGGTGAATAGACAGTTGTTAGATAAGCAAGCTCAGTACGACCTTGGTCAGAATTCCTGAGAGATTTTTACATAATACTCTCCAAATTTGTTTCGTGACAGAATTAATGGACTGCTTGATATTTTGATGGATTTTCCATTTCTCTACATTTTGCATTCAATTGCGCAGGAAGACGCTGCGAACGTCTGATGACATTTAAATATTCATGCTATGTCACAGAAAAATCATCCGCAGTATCCTCGGCCGCGTACACACACGAAAAGAAATGTTAGATGTTTTATAATAAGATCATTTATCAGATTTCATGGACAGATAGAGAAGATTTATGCAATATGAAATAGAAACAAGCCAATACAGATTATTTGATGTACGAGTACACTGCAGGACATTCCGTAACTGCATGACATTAATCAATTACCATTGAGATGAATCAATAAAATTCCGATCTTCATGCGTAGTGACATGTGCAAAACGTAAGATCTTGATGGATATTAGGATAAGAAGCCTCACACAGAATAAAGCGTCTTCTATCGTCCATTTGGGATTTCCCTTTAATTGCATGTAGAAAAGACTACAGCCTATCACACAGAAAAGTCATCAGGTACAAGTCATCTTCCATCACGCTGTCATACAGAGACAGTCATAAGGCGTCGTCCATCGGACATGAGGCATGAAATCATGCGGCTGGTGAAATTCATTTCCATCTAGCATCAGGCACCAGCCGCGGGACTCCTCTAAAATTAGAACAACGTGAAGTGACGCCTGAGGGAAGATATAGGAAGCTGTGATTGGCGAAGAGAAGCGATGTATCAGAAAACAGCTCTTTGTTCACCATGTCGGATGAGGACGAGGACGAGGACCAAGACAGTAGTCATAGCAACGGTTAATAGTAAAAAATAGCGATGACGGTGTCGGAAATGGATCTCCCGAGTGTGACTGCGGTCCGTGGAAGATGGAAGGCAGAAGACGGCAGATGAAAATCGTCTCAGCACACCTTATGGAAGACCCCTTATGAAGAATGAGTGAAAAGGCGAGTGTCATGGAAGATGGAAGACGATATATTCTGTGTGGCAGCGGCCAAGGAGATACAAATGGAAGCAATGCTGATGAATAAGCACTCGGCAGCAAGGCGACATTTTTCCTCTTTTTTCATAATATTTCCCACTTTCCATTTTTCAACATTTCAATTCTCTATTTTCCATTATCAGTATTTTCGCATTTTATCATGACACTTCTTATAATTTTATGTGGCTTGTAAAGTAGTTTGAGTTTTTTTTTCTTGATCCTTGATCTGTTTCCTTGTATACCAGGCGTCTTTTCATCAGTATTGTCTATTTCTTTCATTGTGTGATATCGATGCAAACTTAGTAATTTCGTTCGTCTCATTCTTCTTCAATCATTTAGATCTGCGTTCACTTTGCTTCACTTGTGGTTTGAAAATGTAAAGGAAATACTGTTGTGGATATCCTTCTAGCCCTGGAAGGCCCACTGTCTCATTTTTGCTGCGGTCCACCCAAGGCTATACCACCTGACATACCGTTTTGTGGACTTCTTATTTCCAAACTCTTCCGAAAACTCTTTGGATTAAGATAAATAGAGGGATAACTTTATGACCTGCCGCGAAAAATATTTTTGTCGATGATCGGAATTTTGCTACTTTGTGCAAGCATTTGGCAAGACAACTATCAATAAAACGGCTCGTTTTTCAGTAGAACTACAGTATGATGCGTCTGTGAATCATGTCATGATCAGCTATTATATAGATCCCATACAGCTTCCAAAGTTGAATGTTATGTAAATACTACTTAGTTGCGTCACGATTAAGTAGTATTTTTGTTTTTTGCAATCATTTTAGAACTATGAGCATTTTCAAGTCGCCATTAGCTTTAAATCTCTCTTTACAGCAGATGAGTTAGAACGATCACTTCTGAAAGAAAATATTCTAGCTCATTTCAAATACCTAATTTGAGTTGTAATTTCTGTCCCAAATAAATCTTCTTAATATCCTGTTGAATTCATGCAGATTTGAGCCGTCGACCGCTGATGGGGTTGGCGCTTGTGAAATCTGAAGCATTGAATGATTTGACATCGTCTCCGGCAATTTATTCAATATAGACACATATTCCTTGTTTTGTGAGCGCCGAAGGCCTTTCTGGGTTTACTTTATAAGCAACAAAGTTTATCACTTCGAAGCCAACATTTTCTTTCCCTTGGAGGTCAAACAACATGAATTGTCTTAATGGAAAAGTGGAGGTACCATTGACATATTGCTCAAATCTCATTTATTCTCTCTCACTTTAGAACCATAATTTATTATCAGAACAACTGTAGATCGGAATGAATTCCACAATTATACAATTTCACCTGACCAATGGTGACCAGAAAATTAACATCATTAACAGATGATCGCCTCATTTTCGGCTCTGTACTTAGGAAAGTGCAATACTTAAAGTTGTGCTCTAATTGATTTTCGTCTCAGAAGGGTTTTCATCATCATCTTGTTCATTTGCAATTTCCGTCACATTCAGAGGAGATTTGAAGTTCCAGGATTTGTCACGTTGAAATATATTTTGACCTGACTACTTATCCATGCAATGAATGGTTTAACGTTTCTCATTAATCAAATGAGAGCTTTGAACACAGTCATAATGAACTTGAAAACCGCATCTTCAGGAAACAAGATCTCCTAATACAAGGTTCTCAACAAACCGATGCGCGAGCAAATGATTGACAACGTTAATTCTTTCTCTCCAAGATTTTCTGACATTTTTGAGTTGACTTGATACATAGGCTATACTGTTGTTCATAAAGTACCAAATGAATACTAGAAAGAATACTGCAACCACAGAATTAAATATTTTGTTTCTCTGCTTCGGTTTGCTAGAAGTGTGATTAATACGAAATCGCCGGCACATCGAGGAACGTATTAAGTGGGCAAAAAGGAATTCCTAATACCGTACAGAGATAGGAAAAAAGTCGTGCATCGCTTGCGGATTCATATGAGTTCCAGCAAAGTGCTTCGATTGCCAATCCTTCAGATTGGAAGAATTCATATCATTGCCCACAGGTTTTCTCCATAATGGCCCTTCCGATCATTATTAAAGAAAGCAGCAGGCGTACGAAAATTAGTTCACTTAATGTTTTCACATCCTCTATTCGGCATTTTCACTGTATAGTGCATGCATTGAATCGAAGCCAGGCGATGTGTATTTTGGTGTGTACGAAGTGATATCACAGCACGCACGCATCTCTCACTGGGTCTGGTGTCCTCTGGTGACAGCGTATTGTTTGCCATTTCCAATAGCCAGTGATACACGAATTATCCATTCGAGAAGGAGAAAGTTGTCTAATTCTGTGATGTGCCATTTCGATATTCAGGTTACATACAATTCTTCCTTTCTAGGAAACCGAAGCGCACGCAGATGAATCTAATTCTGTGACTGAACCTGAGTACAAACTGCGACTACGAATTGAGTCCCAAAATCTGGTATTCTTTGAGAGTACGAATATATTAGTACTCATTCTAAAACTGCTTGGGTTCGAAAGCACAGCACTTAATTCGCACTCATTTAATGACTTGCATAGGAAAAGCACTCATCAGTCGATAAATGCGATATGGCATATGTAGCCTTCAGTATCTCATATGCGAATCCATCTATACCAAAGTGTTTAAATATATCAAGTGTGGAAACTCCCCATTACTCTAATGTATTTTTAGTGGCGACAAATCCGCCATCTTTTTTCGCCAAGATAATTTTCAGATATTTATATTCATCAATTTCAAGAAGTCGCTGTGGCTAAAATATTTGGTGACAACTTCATTTTTCTAGTGATTCCTACATAAAATTTACTGCTTTATTCATTTTTCACATCAATTTTGATGTTGAACGTGTCATTTCTGAATGATATGGCTTTATAGATGAAACAGTGGAGAAATTGCGTCATTTGGCTCTCAGATATTGTTTATCTACATATTGAAGATGCATCTAATACAAATATTTCCTGGAATGAGAAAAAAGGAATATTTGCTCGCTATTTCAGCAACATTTTTGTGCTTTAGATGGTTCTTTAACGTTTCATCTGCGAGTGAAGATTAACTGCGCGTGGTTGACGCACGTGACTCTTGCGCTTGTCATAAAACAGCCCGTCATGCTCTTATTTTACTGATATCTGTGTTCATACATTGAGTGCACCAGTTGCCGGAAATTCCACCAACTTCATGATATTTGAGCGAGATGTTCCCACACAAATCACTTTACGTTTTCACTGTTGTGACGTCATGCCTATTCGCTGTCTGATTGCTTTATTAACTAAGGAAGCAGACAGACAGTCGCTACTGTGACTGTTCACAAGGCGCACGATGTTCTAAATTTTGCTGCTCAGGGAATCATTATGATATTGCGTGAAATGGCGTCTGGTAAGTTGATGTTAATGATAGTTAATTGAATCAACTAAAAGTTTTGCAACACGAGTATAGTCATTACATCTGATGCAGTTGATATCACCCATCCACGGTTATACATTTCATTTAGTAGAAGCAAATATAATTCTTAAGTGGCAACTCAGTGATGGTTAACTACATAGTCCACACAACCTCGTTCATGATGATGTTCAAGGTTGAAAAACACTCTGTCTAGTGGTCGATATTGTAAAAAAAAAGTTTGACGCAATCAACTGGATCAGCTAGTCGGTCAAATTTTTTGGCATATAATGAAACTATGTGTAAAGTGTATATATAAGGTGCAATAATTTCCTCCATGACCATTTTGACTGGACAACAAGGTCAATTTCGCACTGCTGAACCGATTCAACCCAGTTTACCGCATCATGAATGTTATACGAAAAGCTTCTTCCAAGTTACTATGTTTAATAAAGAACACCGTTAAAGAACAATTTTAGTAGGCCTATTAGAGTAGTGGAAGCTGAGAGAGTCTTTTTGTGAGAATACTTTCAAAAAAAGAAAATTAGCGGTTCTATAATTCAATTAGCAAAAATGAAATTAATTTTTAGTTACTAGCAAGGCTTGATTTGATCAGATATCAAAAGACGTGAGGTTATTCGCACGCAATGTTGCGTGTAAATAGCCAGACAACTGAGGCCAAGTTATTCCCACGTAAAAGTGGGTACCAGCAGCCGTAACTATACAGTGAGGTTTTCAGACGCAAAAATTCATCGAAGTGGTAACTGTATTTAATGAACGGTTATATTTTTGCATGATCACTTCAAATATTCCGCATAATTTGTTTAGGCATTCATCGTTAGAATTAAGCAATTGCTTCTTAGAAGTGGTTGTCTACTGAACACGTTGCCAAAGTTTCATAGTATCATTTTTTTTTAGCATATACATGTAATGATATACTGAATCTGTCTTCTTGGCAATTCGTAGTCGCTGCTCGTCCGCGATTTCCCCATGATCATCATTATTCTTCAATAATTGTACAGTTTTTGATTTGATGTGAAATCAACATGTTTGATAACAGTGGTAGGCATAACAGAAGGTACAAATTGATGCACTTGTTTAATCTCTAGGAGTAGGTATATTCAAAATGTTAAAGCGGGCATTGATTCCTTTGCTTAGTTATTCGGATGAAGCTTTTTTGACATACGGTAAACTAGGGCGAATCAGTCATTGTTGGTAAGAAATCTGTCTATTGGCTCAATGATGGCCACTATGACATGATGACCTATGTCAGTGGTAGGCAACCAATTTGTGGTAGTGATGACTTACAGATCCAGTTGATTACATCACAATCGGTTGCACTGTATCGGCCGTTAGATGAATCGAATGCCTACAAACTTGTATTGTGATGAGTCTGACACATTTGTTGCAATATTTTTTATTTAAGCCTTTAACAGAAGCTTAATAATCAAATTTTGATCAATTTAGAAAAGCTGCTTCTTCAACCGAAATTTATATTTATTATGATTTGAAAATATCCAAAATAACTACGCTACGTTTATTTTATGATATTAGCTACATAAGAATAATGATTTTTTCTGGGTGTGCGCAGCATTCACCTGCTCGCACCGAAAATTTTAGAAGTCATGCTGAAGCAATTATTAGTAGGCCTGTAGGTGAAATATAATTTGTTAAAATAAAGATAGCCTACATATTCGCAAGAGGAGCAACAGCGGGGTATTCACAGCGAAATAATAAAAATTCTGAGAGATTTTGCTGCCAAAAATAATTTGCCATGAACTTGAATGCCCAGTATATTTCCGTCATGAAAAAATGCTATTCATGTCTATTACTTTCTTGGAGTATTGAAATATAATTGAAATATTGCATTATGAAGTTACTTTTGATCAGCCCTATATATGTGCATTTTTGTCAACATCATGAAGCAGTATGAGGCAATCAGTATTCCGTAGTCTATACTGCACTTTGAAATGCTTAATACCGATGTCAGATGAACATGTACGGTGTAATTAATTGATAATTATTCGCAACGTCTAGACATAAACTTGAATGAGCAGCACTCGAAATTTAATTGGTACAAGTGATCAAATCAAAAGTGAAACGTTTTGTGGTTTATTCTATATAGCTTTATAATACAAATTTCGGTTGAAGGCCTTCTGTGAATTGATGCATCCTATGATGTTCCAACCGATGAAATCAAAGCTGCGTCCCAAATACTTTCATCTGCATCTGAATGTTTCGTGTTGCTTTCCTTTTTCTGTTGTGAATATGATTTTACTTTTCAGTGATTTGCCGGAAGCCGAGGAACTATTGTATTAATTGCTCAATGTACTCGAATGCAATTAATACAAAGTATCTGCAGCTTAAGGCTGGAGCGTCATTCATCATTTTTCATTATTTTCATCACTAACAAAAACAGTCATTTATGTGATACATCAATAATTTAGTGACAACATTTCAGAATTTGACTATTTCTTCATAATTTTTTATCTCAACATGGATAATCAAATACTGCTATTGATCATAGAAGGAAATACAAGGGAATACTCTGATGTAAGAAGAAAATGAGATGTTAGGATGTCAATAAAAAAATATTACATTTCACATAGGATACTTTCATAATCAAAAGAAAAAAATAGGACTAAAATAGTATATAAGGTCCATCATGTTTCCAACATACAATTGTACTCAAGCATGCTTACACGATCAAATAATGAAGACAGTACAAATGAGAAATAAAATTGAAAGAGAAAAATGATGGGAACTAAAGAAAAGATGACTTATAGCTTTTGGCTTTTCAGTAATGAGGATGTCAATATCAGAATTTGTTTAACATCTCACTTTTGGCAAACGAATAATTTTAGGGTAGAGAGAGCGATACACAAAGTGATATTTAGTGAATAAAAAATGCTCTACTGATAGTAAAGAAATCCAACGCACGCAGCAACCGCCCACTGCTTAGGCTCTATCTTCCGAATATCAAAACTTTATCCGCAGTAGAGTTACTAATGATCTGGAATGAGCGATTGTCTTCTGCAGCGGTCTACAACAGTCTGCACAATGTTAGGCCGCTATGAGGAAACGGAGACCATTCGTTGCGAGAACAAGAGAAAGATTGGTTGCGAAAAATTGCGAGTGGAGAGAAATTTGGAGGAAGGTGATATTTGCGAACGAGAGAAAATTTCGGAGATTGAGTAATGACCGGCGGATTCAAGTCCATAAGAACGCATGAGCGAATGAAAGCTGAGAACTCCAGATAGGGCATACGAAGTATAGGAAGCTAGTTCAATAGATGTTTTGGGAGTGATCTGACTTTATGATCTTAGTGAGCTACAAATTCAGAAATCTTTCGTAAAATTAGAAAAACGTGAATACTTACGTCAATACCCCGAGTATTTTTTCTATGCATCGTCAGCAGACCGTCGGATTCCATCTTTCATGAAAGAGCTCATCATTGGCTGATCAGTGTCATCATGCTAGAAGTAATTGAAAGATAGTAACGGCCATCAAGATTACCAGATCTTAATCCTATCGAACATATGTGATATGATCTGGCGTACAGGAAAGTATCAAGAACAGGTGGAAGTAATTGTTTGAAGGACTTGACAGTCCATGGAAGGTCGAAGACTGAACGAGCATTCCTCAGAGCGCAGTTGATACCAATAAATATTTATACTTCAAAGAATCAGAAGTATGATCAATTCATCAGGTCTCTTTCGATAATGTATCATTTTATAATCCTTTGAAAATATCAGCATTTATCATGAGGTTAATTACTTTTCTTAACTTACGCAATAGAAACATTTATTACAGTATGATAAGAGGTTTGCTTGGTTATATAAAAAGATAACACACATTTTTGGGATAAGTGTAAGTCCCCCCTTAAATCGTAAAGAGTGGATTGTAGTCGTTCATTAAGTACCTTAATAATCAATTAATTTCTATGCCAAATCGAATCTAGCATTTTAACCATAGAAATGGATCTTCATCTCATGTTTTTGTCTTCCGGATGTCTACGGATAATTATGTAATTTTTCACTACTTCATAGTTTTGACATAGCTATGCAGTCCCTTCCATTCAATATTTCAATACTATTCTGTTGTCAATTGCGATATCAAATAAAACTGCTTATAAGAGCTGGCGAAAAAGTAATATCATAGCTGTCGCCACAAATCAACCATTGATTCCATACTTCCCTTATGTACTTACTTTGATCTATACACTGTAAATAGCTCAATACCAATCACATACGAAGGATGTATACCAAAATATTTTTTTGCATATTCCTGTGTCTATTTGTAAGCTTTTCGTATGGCACAGAACGCGACAGCAAGTTGTAAAAAGTGACACATAAGGCAGACATTTAGTTTCTTTTCTCTCAGAGCTTGATTTCTATGGTCAGAAAATTCAAATTGATGCATCAAACTCCAACTCAAACTATGACCAATCAAGTGCATCGTGAAATCAATAACACGTCAATGTGAATCTTGAATTTTCTAGATTTGAGACATCTATTCGTTATCTGTGATAGAGCTTTGAAATGGACGAACGAAGTGAAAAGCGCATTAAAATTATTACTCTATCAGAGAACACAGACAAGACAATGACTGAAATCGCAAACATTGTTGGCATGTGCAAAGTCAGCGTGAGTCTTATTTTGAAACAATGTCGCGAAATTGGAAATGCAGATTTAAAATATCAAAACTGTGGTGGTTCAAATAAAAAGCTATCAGACCGAGATCTCCGTCGTATGCGTATCCTCTGTGAAAACAATCAGAGAATGACGGCAAAAGATATTCAAGAAGAAATAGGTGAACGAGCTGATTCCGTTAGCCTAAGGACAATACAAAGAGGATTGAATGACATCGGTTGTCGTGTTTTTGACTAAAGCTCAGACAGAAAAACGTTGTCAGTGGGGGAATGGGCATTGCAGCACCGTAATTGGGGAGAAGATCAGTGGAATAAAGTGAAGTGTGGTTACAAAATTGTGATTGAATTGAGAGAGTCCACAATTTGTCAGAGTTGTCGATGGTTTTCCTCTTACTTCTGAGCATAATTGTTTAACGACAAAACACCCAACCAGAGTTATTATTTGGTCTTGTTTCTCATTTTACGGACCAGGACCGAATGGTATGTGTCAGAAGCAATCAGCAATCGTGTTATTCAGCAGCTTCAGCAGTGGTATCCTGGCTCAGATGGAGTATTTCAACAAGATAATGCTCTATGTCATGAGAGCAAACGGGCGATGGAAGACTTTCGTTCCAACAATATCACCATCATGTACTGGCCCTCATCGTCCCCGAATATCAATACCATGGAGAATCCGTGAGGAATAGTGAAGAAGCGAATTCTGAAAATGAAGCCGAAATCAAAAAACGACTTAAGTCCTGCATTCAGTTAAGTGTGGCAAATCGATGATGAGATATTGAACATTATGCAATCTTTGGTTAGATCGATGCCACGACGTGCGACTGCACTGATCGATCCTCGAGTATTTCATGCAAAATACTGAACTCAATTTCATGAAACTTCTCCTGTAAGAAGTTGATCTAATTGACATTCGTGATGTGATTACATGATTTATTACAAAAGTAATACAGTTATCGGACACAATTTTAGACTGTTATGTCAAAAATTCTTTGAAATGTCACATGTTTAAAACTTGCAGTCGCGTACTGTATTTCAAGTGGAGTATGCTTTACATACTAAAGTCATACTAGCACAATGTTAAAGGAAGGCATCAACGATGTCTAAAGTATGTTGATTTTGAGGCCTTTGGCAAAGAAGATCACACTAATGTTACTACTGTTTTGTCAGTAGTGGGATAATGACATTCAAGAGTCATACGGCATATGTAAGCCGCAGTATCTCACATGCACATCCATCTACTGCTGTATATAAGACCTGCTGGGGGAACACAAATGCATTTGTATCAGTTAAATTGTAATCATCTTGAAGAAGGTGATTAAATGCAGAATACATTGAATTGCATGTAAACTTCATACAAGGGCTTCTATACTTCATAATAGGTCAACTAAAATAGTCAGATGCAGTCAGCAAATGCTAATAGTATCAAAGTGAAATTAAAACAGCTAGCTTAGAATTCATATGTCAGATGTCTTTAAATATTTTTGCAAATTTGACCATTGCCGTTCACGATAATAAAAGTGACAATTCACATGCCAAAGGTAGTCATAACATGTCCACGCAGAGAATGCGCAAATCAGCTGAGTCGATTTTATAATCATCATCATTGAATTGAAAAGAATATACGCGTGCTTCCATTAATACATGAAAAAATATTTAAATATGAAAAAATACATAGTTCACTGTAAAGCAATGAAATTTGTCAAGTCGTAGTGATGAATTGGTTTTAATGGCTGACAGTGACTTGATTTTTTCATGCTGAGATTCAGTTTATGGTTTAAAGAGAAATACTGTTCCTCTTCACTGAAGCATCTGCCTTAGAGGTGAAATTAATCAGACGTCTGGTTCAAAGGTAATGTTGTGAGTTAAAGTTCAAAATAAAGCTTATTGTCGGCTATTGTCTTGGAATTTTACTTTTGTCCGTCATCTTCTGGGTTTCCCTGCTTGCTGTTCATGTTGTTCATTGATGATAATTCTTATCTTGAATTAATATGTTATTGTTTTCAAATGAAGGATTGAGCTCTAGACTGAAATCTATAGAGATGAACGGTCGCCGGCCGACTTCTCTGAACGTTGGGGTGCTCTCTGAAGTGCAGGACGTCTTGATTCGAAATGTTTCATCTCAGACTGACGCCTGTTCATTGATTGACAGCTCGATGTCCAGTTTGATAGCTGTACTGCTTCTGAAAAATGGAAATATATGTGGTCAAATATAAATATTGTGTATATATGTATATACTGTCACTGCTTCAAAACAAAAAGCAAAATATCAAAGGTGTGGAAAAATGTGACGACAAACGATGTAAATGCTGCCTCCATCTACTAACTGGAAAAGAATTTACAATAAATGGTGAGAAATACTCAATAAGAGCTAATATGAGCTACCATTCATCAAATATCATTTATATGCTCAAGTGCAATGGCTGCTCGGATTTCTATATTGGGCAGTCTGGCGATCAGCTAAAGAACCGGATGACTGTTCATAGACAGCACGTAAATCATCCCATGAGTGCTCCACTAAATGTTAGCAAACACATATCTAGGTGTACCAAAGATACTGCTGACCCTAAATTCATGGTGCTCCCATTGTATCAACTACATTATAGTGCATGTAAAGCGGAGAGGGAAAGGCATGAACGAAAATTCATTTTAAAATTTAAGCCATCCCTTAACGCTAGTAGATAGTGTGATATTTTTTGTTTTGATATAATTTAGCATAATTTGTCTGATGAGATGGACAAGTACTCCGTCGAAAGCGCTAGCCAATAAATTATTTAAATTTATTTCTCATTGATCTATTGGTTTACTTTATTGATTGATAACTATCTACTCTACCATTTACTTATTTTTATCGAATATATATATATATATATATATTGATTGAAGAAATGGTTATCAAAGTGCTCAATATTATTAAATAGAGCTATTAAATATAAATATAATAAACGTTAAAAGTTTTTCAGTACGTAACTATAAGTACTATAGTTTCACGGCCATTCGACCGATTTTCAAACGTTACAACTATGGAAAGAAACATTTCAAAGTCAGTATGAGAGATGGCAAGGTGTAGAGATAGAATAGCTGTTGATATATAAATGTTCATAGATGTTTCACAAGATTATTTCATTGATGACAATAGGTATTTCTTTCTGTGCCTGCACGTTGAGATGATCTCCGTCTTATTGTTCAGCATTTCCTTGCACTCCTTCGTTAAGATCTGGTACTTTTCTTCGAGACAAAGCATGCACTTTTGTGTTCCACATTTGTATTTTTTTGTTGTTCGCAAGACCTTCCATTTGATGTTATATTCCTTGTTCTTTTCTTTCAGAGTCCAAACATACTTCGATAGTGTAGTTTCATTCTTATATCTTGTGTTTGTAAATGACTTTTTATGATTGTTGTATCTTGTTTTGAATTCTTCTTCCGTTTGTCCAATGTAAATTTTCTTTTCGTCTTCTGTTGTTACAGTTGCTTGATAGACAACACATTGCTTGAGGCAATTACCATCTAAAGGGCACGATTTTTTATCTCTACAATTGCATGTTCTTTCTTCTTGATTTTTGTCTTCCTTTGGCTCCAATGTTTTTGCATTGTGTTGATTGATTATTTGTTTCATGTTTTGCATGCAACTGTAGCTTACTTTTATAGTATTTCTATTAAACAGCTTTCTGTATCGGTGATTCGTTGGGAAAAATTGATCTACCAATTTCAGGAATTGACGTCCTATATTGGTTTTCACGCCTTTGCTGTATGGTGGGTTGAACCATATTATTTTTCGCTTCCTTTTTGATTTTGTTTCACTCTGTTGATTGAATTTCAAGGTTTTGTCATATCCACCTTTTTTGAGTGCATTTTGATAGTAGTCTTTGACTTTGTCGAATTCATTGATATCAGATGACAATGTTGTGAGTCTCGTTTCTATCATTTCTTCATATCTATCAAAGGTGGATGCGTCGAATTTTTGGATGCTCTTGTCAAACGTGATGATATCCTAACGTTCTCGGTTTATCGGAAAAAGGTTTCGGGTGGTACTTGCCTTTTATTTCAATTCCTTCACAACTGTCGAGCGCTACAAGATTTCTGTCATCAAGAGCTATATTCATCGAGCTTGGTCTTTGTGTTCAGATTGGTCATCCTTTGATAACGAAATAAGAACAGTAACTATCCTTTATCATTACTGGATAAATATATCAAAATCCATCTTGACAGATTTCTCTCAAAAGAAGATAAAAAAGAAACAGTAGATGTGATCTTCTATTACCATGGACAGTTGACTTCAAGCTCTACAATTGAAGAGAAAAGACTTACGAAGATTGTAAATGACAGTGTCAAGCCAGTATCAGAAGACAGCAAGATAAAAGTCAGAATTTATTACAAAAACCTAAAATTGTCATCAGCCATAAAAACTACATTGGATAAATCAACATCAACTGATCGTGTCGTATACCAATATTCATGTCCGGAGAACATTTGTAACAATGCTCACTACATCGGCTATACGACAAACCAATTGTCAGTCAGATCCAAACAACACGAGAACAATGGCTCAATCAAACAACACTCATTTGCCACACACAGCACAAAACCCAAAAACATCATTGACTCTATGTCTGTGCTAGCTAAATTCTCAGATATCAATGAGTTGCGGATCTCTGAAGCCATTCTAATCAAAGAAAGACATCCCACACTAAATAAAAGAGATATGGGATTAACCAGACATTTAAACGTTATTTGATAATAGTGATATTTTCATATGTTGTAACTTATGATTTTTAAATGCTTTCATAACTTCTTTGTACTTGAAAATAGACCGAGTTTTCTGGTCCGAAACGTTGTCCAATAATCAATATTATATTTTAAAATGGTATTCTAACATCGCCTTCAAAGTATTACATCACAAGGGAAAACAATTATATAGAAAAACAGAAAGAACTTTACAAAAATGTAATAAATTGATGAACGACCAACTGTTTAACAACACTTGTAAACAAAACAACATATATATATATATATATATATATATATATATATATATATATATATATCGTATTTCTTTGAATATAAGACGCCCTTGAATAAGGGACGCCCTCAAATAAGAGACGCATCCGTGAGAGGAAAAAATTTAATAAGAGACGCCCTTGAATAAGAGACGCATGTACAAAAAATAGACTGCTATAGACATACTACATGCAGCCTATTGTAATGTGGTAGCTACATCCGCCTGAGCGATTATTAGGCCCACTTATCTTAGTAAAATAAGTCAGTCTACTAGTAAATACCGGGTATCATGATCAATATTGTATAATATATAAGGCTTCTTGTTGTTGTATATGCAGTACTTGCATGTTGTACATGCGTTCATGCAGGCCTACTTAAGGTTACTTCATCTATACAGGCATTATACGGTAGCTTCCTTTGCATTTGGAGTCATGTACCGGTCGGTAACTTTTGCTGTAAATACTACTTGATTATCGGTATTTTCGTTTCGGCAAATTCAGATCTAGTCTACATGTATAGTGGCCAACATGTACTGGTATATGAATGTATTAGATGAGTCTACAAGATATGCTACTACAAACCATAAAACTCATTTCATTTCCAAAATATCTGAATTATGATAAAGCGTACATATGTAAGAAAAATTACTGGCGAAATTTGCCCATGACGTAGGCCTAAGTGAGGAATGCAAAGGTTACCTAAGATAATAGCAGCAAAAAACTAAGACATCTTTTTCTAATGAAAGAATGAAAACTTGAACATTTGATGAATAAGAGACGCCCTTGAATAAGATACGCCCCTGAATAAGAGACGCATCAATCAGGGATCTAAAAAAAATAAGAGACGCGTCTCTTATTCAAAGAAATACGGCATATATATATATATATATATATATATATATATATATATATATATATATATATATATATATATATAAGTAAAATAAAAATTGAAAACTGAAAAGACGTCTTCTGGCGTTGCCGGTTTCAGTGGCTTCATTATTCAGTTACCACTTCTTCAGACGTACTGAGAAAATGAATGATGAAATGATTACATAAATAGAAATATGTAGATATCAACTGCAATTGATAATATGTATATAATATATATATATGGATATTCTTCTTACGATATAAAATATTTTGAGATTCTTGTCACTTCACTTTTGTAAAGTACGTTGTCGCTTGAAGAAGTCTTCGACGAAAATTCGCAATAAATGCAATCATTTTGAGCCTTTGTCGCCTTTTGATTTATATTCAATACTTTATCAGGCTCATGGCAATTTCTTCTTATAATAATATATACATATATAATCCAAAAGTGGCACGAAATAATATAAAAATTGCGACACTCAGATGCTAGAAGAAAAACTAGCTTTTCAGAAAGCCCGACCGGTTTCTGTTGTTTCAGGTTTCTCAAGGGCATAAAATTATATATTGACATAAATTCCAGATATCTTTCAAATACATCAAAATAATGTAACTTAGATACACATAAAATGATCGACAAAGAAATCAATAGAGATGTTACAGCAGAGAGATGATGTCATATATCTTGATTTAGAGTGGGATTTATAATTCTTATGCATATTTTTTCTTTTTCTTCGCGGTATAATCGTGTGCTATTAGGTGGTAATTTTAGAATTGGCATCACATGGAAATATACTTCTAAATCTTGAGTACAGCCAAATATGTGATTGCTGACATAGAGAGTTCGGAAATTTGCATCGCGTATTTGCTGCCTATGTACCCGAACTCGGGCACGTAATGAGTCCCCAGTTTGACCTATGTATAGCCTTTTACAACCTTGACATTGACATTGAAATGAAAGTCAACGCACATCAACTAAACTTCTTAGATGTTCCTGTTTACAAAGAAGACAATAAAATCGAAACAGGTACTCTAAGTCTACAGATAGCCACAGTTATCTGCCGTTCGATTCCGGTCACCTAAAACATATACTGCGTAATATACCATACATCCTAGCTGAACGAATAAACCGCATTGTTTCGATAAACAACGTTAAAGAAAAACGACTTCAAGAGATGCATGCAAGACTTAAGAAACTTGGCAACCCCGAGAAACTGATAAGTGACGCGATTGCAAAATCCAGCATAAACCGTCAGAAAAAACATACAAGTGAAAATGAAGAAATCATTTCTTATGCGAAAACGTACAACCCAAATAATCCTGATATACATGTATTCCAGGAAATAATCAAACCTTCATTCTCGAGTTTGAAACTGACTTCAACATTCAAAAATTATAATGTAAGGCCATGCTATAAACAACCAAAATCTCTTTTAAACCTCTTGGCGAAAAGGAATCGAGTCCCACTAATAGGTGTTCAGAAATGTAACAACAAAAGGTGCGAATGCTGCAAAACATTAATTGTTGGAACTAAGGATACTAGATTTTGATCGAACGCTAGAGCTATTACCAAAATACAAACACAGGGCGCAGCGATGCAATGGTCAAAGATCGATAGTGATTTGGTCTCTTCATCGAAATAACGAAAAAAGATCTCAAATTAGAACAATGTCCTCAGTTCTACTGATGTGAGTTCAGAAGCGACATTCTATACCAGATGCATCATTTTTGTTAATATTTATTTTTCTAAATAATCGCAATCTACATTTGTTTTCATGTTTATCAACAGATCAACCTTAATTAATACTCAACACGATCACCATAAATAACAAAATTGAAATTTCCAAGCGCATTAAATTATGCCAACAAAAAACTAACTTCAAATTCGCGCTGTCCAGAATCGAGTTGACCATAATAAATTTTTTGATAAGCTCACCAAAGGCATCAAGTTTGTGATATCTTTATCATGTAAATAGGATAATTGAGGCTTTCTATACACCCTGCACCCAGACAACAATGACTGAAATTCAAATAACTAGCTGTATACGCATGTAACTGTTCGTATCACTTTGATTGCAACAAAGTATGACAAAATCTTTTGGATACCATGTAAAATCCTCGCTACGCGCCTGATAAATTGTTCGTATTCCTTTCCCTTGTCAACAAATACTAAACATATTCAGCGACATAAAATGCACATAAATGTTCTTCAATTTCATCTAACGATAAAGTTAACATAGTGAGCATTTAATTCATTGATTTCAAGAGGAGAATAATTGTCTATCAGCCTTTCTTCATATATAAGACTCAATATCATGCATTTAATTTTCAAAATCCTCCCCAGGCGAGCAAAACTTCTGGCTATGTAGGCCTACCTGATCCGGGCTGCACTGAATGAATGTGAGAAATTTAGTAATTGCGTCCTTTGAAGCATGCTAGCGTTTTTTTTTTAAATTCATGAAATTTTGCAGACTTCAAATGATGACGCATGATAGTGAAGCAGCCGATCATGTCGATATTTCTTCTATCCTATGCGTCACATTTTCTGAGGATTTGAGATGGAACGAACACTTCCGTTATGTTGCAGAAACATATTTTATTCTTTCTGAAAACAGCTGACTGTCAACTTCACATTTTAAAAGAAGTTGTTTTGACTGTGTTTGTAATATTTGTAATACGCTCTCCGCCGTTTTTCTTGTCACTGGTTGCATCGACGATGATTCATCAAGCATCAAAGGCTAAGGAAATCTCTTCTTCTCTATTATTAGGTGCTCACCCTCTGCGAATCGTTCTCTGAGAGACAAACAATCGAAAATGTTCGCTGCGTTTCTCGACTGAATTCATACAAATAACACACAACGACCTGAGATCTTGTCTTTCACTTCTTGCCTTTATTCCTCATCTCTTTCATGTATTTTTCATTGAAAATGACTGTGTCCTTGATTCTTGTAATGTTATCTGTACTGACATCATCCTATGACTTCATGATTATTGCTTCGTAGTTGCACTATACCCCAAAAGGAAGTCAAGATTGGTTACTAAATGATAAAAAATCGCAAAATACTTCCTAATTAATTCAACATTTTAAAGCGTCCAAAACGGATGTGTAGATGAAGATAATTAACAGAAATAGTTCATTTCGGAACCTAATGTCTTCCAATCATATGTTAATGAGCCTTAATCTCCGGGGCAATATCAGAAAATGAGGGCGCTTGTTCTAGAATATATTAATCTGCAATCACAGTTAGGAATCCATTTTCACGATCAGTAGTTGAAGAAGGAACTCTGATATCATCCTCAAAGATCACAACTGCAAATTCCTGTCTTCTCCTCTATCATGGAAGCAGACAATTTGAGTATCCAGCACTGCAGAGAAGACGTGGCTACTCAAGTTGATGGCGATCCCATTCAGGAGCAGCCCACACAAGAGGAGCTTGAGAAAACGAAGCTGCTTGATCTGATCGGCAACAGTTCGGCTTCTGGCCTCTCTCATGTATTTTCCTCTTCACGAGGGACTTCAACGAAAGTAGTGTGGATGGCTTTGTTGATCTGCGGTTTCTGTGGATTCCTCTTAAATTATTATTTCATTACCAACGAATATCTACATGGACAAATTTCCACAACTCTTGAAGAAGATCCTGAAGGATTTCAGTGGCCTGATGTAACCATCTGCAACCCGAGTGTCCCAATCCCATTTACAAGGCAAGGAAATGAACACCTGAATAGTTCCTGGCAGAATCTCACAGAAAGAATGAGAGAATCCATTAATGAAAGAGATTTCAATCGATTTTTGAACATAAATCGACTTGGTGAGCTGAAGGTTCTTTTATCCAGTTTGAACGCAAAAACTTTCGGAATCGACTCTACTCGGTATTATTTGCAACTTACTTCTGAAATGAATACTCAACTCTTAAGACTCGATGCGTTTCCTTTCTGGAATTTTTATTGGCGCATCTACAAGGATACTATGTATCAAGATACTTATGTAAATGTCTGCTACACGATCAGACTTCCCGAAGAACTGAAGAGCCAAGGAAGTACAGTAGAATCAAATCAAATAGAATCTTATATTTATTTGCCTCTGCACGATTACTTGACATTTAATCCTTTGTCATATCGAACGATCTCGATATTTATATCAAGCCCCGGACAGAGCATCTTTGGTCTTGAACGACAAGGTGTGGAAGTGCATGCTGGCGATGACAAAGCAATATATTTGAAGCAGACACGATATACACAGTTTTATGCAGGAAAGAAGTGCCTGAAGAAGCCTTTCACTTTCCAGTTATTTGACGTCACTCTCACAAGGACGTGGAACTACACTGGAGGTTTTGAGGAGTGTGTAGCTTATCACATGCAGAGAAGGCATTGGGAACGCAATGGGTGTTACCACAGTGATCTTCCCATCTTCAAATTCAATTTTGCTACAAATCCACGTCTTTGCTTGAATTTGTCATCATCAAATATGACATACGTGAAACATCAAATGTCGTATCTGGGCGGACATTTACTTGGTAAACGTTTTCGCTTTTGTCAACAATACACATCACAAAATTGTGATTTCCGGAAGTATGAGTATACTCACAAATCGGCAAATCCTTTGGATTATAAGAATAATGCACGCGATTTTGCTGCATCACCAGCTGTGAAAGAATTCATGAAAGAAAGAAATCGCTTTCGGAATCGGCTGCACCAGATCGGTAGAGTAACAATTCGCATTCTACCGGACAAACTTCCACGATACGTTCATGAGCAGTTTCGATTGTCATTCTCACAATTCATTTCGAACATCGGTGGACTCCTTGGCTTGTGGCTTGGCCTCAGCGTCATCAGTTTATTCGAGTTCTTCGAAATTGGGATGCGAAGCCTTGCACTGCTATGGAGACACCTGAGGAGTAGAAAATCGGAATGATATGCTTGTCTTTCTCACGTATCTTGGTTCATTGCAAGCAGAATTGTGACACTATCTGATGACAATTCTTTTCGGAATCAGAACATCAACATCTTCTGCGGCATTTCATGTTTCTATCTTCAGCAATGCTGCAAATGAAACACCAGAGCAACGTTCCAACATCGTCCGCACATCGCAGAATCATTGTGAAGAAGTCTCTTCTCTGTCAGACGGTATTTCATTGACTTGTGAACAGTGGCAGTCCGAGGGGGAGTGATGCCGTCGAGTCCCAACACCAGCCCAAACTTTGCTATAAAGGATTTGACCCCTCAAGTATCATCTTTCACTTTTGCAATTGCATTTCAACAATGATATTGATTGATCATCCTACCTAAAGTGCATATCTTGAGAGAGTGGTTCAGCAATTTCCACATTCGATCAGGTCGTTGTGTCACTTCGACCACTTCGATGTGTTGGCCGTCTCTACTGGGACTTCATCTGGTGAAAGTGAAGAGGACAAAGTCACCGTGAGCCAGCCCACAAACCCAAGCATAGACTTGACCATGAGAAGTAGCAGAGATTCTAGAATTTCTCTTCTATTTCGTTGGGATGACCTATTTGTGTAGCGTCGGAAGAAAACTATAATGATGAGGATCTTCAACAGAGAACTCTTCCTCTTCTTTGTCTTCTTTGAGTGAAAACTTTTGTTTTCTTGTACGCAAATTCGTGACGTTCGGACCTTCATCTGCGCAAATTCGTGACGTCGATTCAGGCTCGCAGACCGAACCCAAATGAACCAGGCTTTTCACAACGCACATTCAACACTGTCCTGAGCACGCTTGAGGATATCAATTGGAAAATCGTCAACACCCGCACTGGTTTAATCTTTATACGGACTATACGGACATGCGCACTTAAAGAACTTTTGTTGTCACCCTATCTACACTGCGACAAAGCTCTTGGTATTTGATTTTAAAGTTCTTCGATGGTTTACCAATATAACTACTGTTGCATGTTTTACATGTAAATTCACAAATATTATTCTTAATGTTACATCTATACTTATTTGGCAAAATATTGCAGTATTTGCAGTCATCATGCCTACATGCTTTTTGTTCGTAAAAATAATCTATCTATCCACTTGATATTTCATTCTTTATTAATATTACATAAAAATTTGTTCTTTAATAAATTATTGTTGCTTTTATTTTATATAGTATTCAGGACATCTGTAATGAAATTGTGTGTAATATGACAAGAATTTCAACTGTCTTTGTTTAGTTGGTTGTCGATTTTTATGTCCTTGCTTAAGTATTTAAAAAACAATATTCAACTTCTATCTACATACTGATTTCAAGAAAATTTAGGTGGATTTTCAATTGTACATCTATTGCGAACTGAGTACTTTTGTTGTCATTATTAAAAGCTTACAGAAATTTATTAAAATCATTGCCTTCCTTCGAGAACCATCCTACAATGATGTCGTCAATGCATCCTTAGTAAATGTTTGGAATGACATTGGGTCTACAATTACTTCTTAATTTTTTCCAAAGCAATTTCCTCAGTCTAATTCATCAATATATCAGTTAACGGCGATGTAAAATGTGTAAGATGTGTACAGTCCGACAGCCAGAAAGAGTTTCTGCAGGGAACGAGGCCGACAATGAGACTTTCACAGAATGATGTACACCTCATAGTCCGGCAGCCAGAACGAGTTTCTGCAGGGAACGAGGCCGAAAGTGAGACTTTCACAGAATGATGTACACCTCATGCCTACTACGAATCGGCACGTCTGCCGAGTTCTAGTGAGTTCCTCTTCTTGTCAGACAGGATCAAAGAAAAACACATGTAAATCCAATGGGACGCAGATTGCAGCTTTTGGCTCAAATGAAATTTGTAAGTTTTCTCTGATTAAACGAAAAGTACCAAGCCCAGAGTCATAATTTTTGACATGGAATGTCTTCAGGTGATTTCCATTCATTTTCATGCACCCCTGTCTGTGTACACGTAGCTAAACGCATCTAGATTTGGTGAGCCTCTTAATGACGGCAAAAACCAACATTTTGAGCAACTTTATTCACATCCAACCACATCATCACATACATTGCCGATTAGATGCATGATAATAGCACATGCACATAATAGGAAATGACCTGAAGAAATTGCATGCCAAAAACATTATGACTCTAGGCATAGTACTTTTTGTCTAATCAGAGAAAACATGCAAAATTTCATTTTTGCCAAAAACTGCAATCTGCGTCCCATTGGATTTACATGTGTTTTTCTTTGATCGTGTCTGACAAGAAGAGGAACTCACTAGAACTCGGCAGACGTGCCGATTCGTAGCAGGCATAGGGGGTACATCATTCTGTGAAAGTCTCACTTTCTGCCTCGTTCCCTGCAGAAACTTGTTCTGGCTGCCGGACTGTTAATTGCGCTCGGCGCATTTCGTCGAATTCTGAAATTTGTCAAAATTCTTGTTTGAAAATCAGTTCTGGCTGCCGGACTATTGAAGCACTAGAAGTTTGAAAGTAAACCATATTATGAAATCCTTGCTATATTAAAGCTATGTCCAATATATAGGAGGGTAGCAAAAGACACCTTGTCTGTCACCGTCTTCCGTGTTGCATCACAATTTGTCAGACACCGCTTAGAAATAATTGCAAAGTAAAATGAAACTGTGTATGATCTCTATTCAGAGAGGTTCTAAACTTTAAAATGAAATAAATTTCTTTACTTTCTCTCGGAGAGTTCCAATGGAGAGCAGAGTTGTAACTGGAGAGTTCCAAGGATCCAGTTGATCATTGGAAAATAATAATGATAATAAAGCGTTTATTTTGTTATGAATGGAAATCGGGGTTGACACAGGAAGATGCGGTTCATACATTTAAAGTACCGGGTAATTAAGTCGCATTTTATGCATACAAATCAGAGTAATTGACATAAGAAAATAATTTATCGCTGATGCACTGAATTATAGCGTCGACACATACTGATAATAAAACCATTTGCTCTCCTTTGCGTTCGTAAGCATGGCATCAGAAACCGCCCAGTTATTGAAATTGGTGGCAAAAGACTGTTCAAAATGTGTTCTTCTTCAGTTATACGATCAAAGAAAATTGAGGCTATAACCATTCGACGCTCCATTAACGTAGGAAATATTCAGCGTCACATTCATGTCCACAAATGATTCTATGGAATCTTCGCTGCAATTTCTCCAATCGAGCACAGTCTGTCACAGATAGACCAGTAAATAAAGGAGCACAATACTCAGCCAGCGATCTAACAGAGATGCAGTAGACATGTTTGAGCTGATGCTTGCTTACAACAGGTTTCAATACTCGTATAGCATATGTGCGCTTCGAAGCACATTTTACAATGCTATCGAAATGGTCGGACCAATTTCCACCTGAGTTGAATAGAACACCTAATACATTCAATGTATCAACTGCCATGGTTATTCCAGTTTGGTCGCTGTATTGCCCATCATAGTTTCGCTTTGGAATGATTAAAGATTTACACTTGCTCTCATTGATAGTCAGATGCATTTCATGTGTCCATCGTAGCAGATTCTGGTGCTCAAGACTGATGTGATTGTTTGTTGAATTAACGTAAACAGGAAAGCGAAGCGTGGTTTCATCTGCGTATTTTATCACATGACAAGTAGCTGAGTTCAAACTTCGGAAAGTAGAAGTTGTCACACCGCATAGATAGAGGCTCAAAGGAGACCCTTGCGGGACACCAGATGTAACATCTACAAGACTAATTTTTGTGATACCCACCGACAGATATTGCTTCCTACCGGTTAGGTAGCTCATAATCCATTTGATTGTATTTGATGGTAGATTACAATCAATTAACTTTCTTACTATCAAATCTGTCTTCAAAGAATCAGACGCTCTCGAGTAATCATACGATATGATTTGCACTCCACAAGTCGTTGGATCATCAATCGTTTTTGATATGAAGTCATCAAGAGAGATCAAAGCACACTGTGTCGACGATTTGGGTCGATAACCAAATTGGGTCTCATCATAATTATGCAAAATGCACTTCTTGATAGACCTCAATACAATTGCTTCTAGCAGTTTGGCAGGGAATCTTAGGAGACTGATTGGTCGTATGTCACTTATTTTCAGAGATGGCCTCTTCGGGATCGGGCAAATAGAAGCGATCTTCCAAATTCTTGGAACAGTCCGTTCCTTGATTGACTGGTCACAAAGTTTATAGAGAGGCTCAATTATGAATACAGCAATTGATAAAAATTGATAAAAAGGCGCAGCTGCAAATTATATGTTCATGCTACTACAACAGGATGATATGTTTCTGATTGCGTGAAGCAAAGCAATCCTGAGATTATTAATATCTTGACACATTTATTGCTGAAAAATTGATCATATACATTGTAATTCGACAATTCTCGAGTACGAAGCTTTAGATTATGGCCACGAGTTAAATGATCACATGACTGCAAAATATAGAAGTCACTCAAAGTTAAGTTATAATGCACTTTGCAGACAAAGATAAGTTAAAAGGTTATTCGTCTCCTCTCAAGAGTGAGCATACCAAGCAACGATAGTTTGGAATCATAGTCACTATAACATAATTCGCCACGCCGGCAAATATGTCTTGTGAAATATTTTTGAACTTTTCAATGATAATGATATCCCTCTTTAGACATGGGTTCCACACATGTGTGCAATATTCAAGGCGAGGGCGAGCGTAGACAATATAGGCATTATTCAATAATTGAGGATGATTTGTTATGAAGCATTTCTAGAAGAGGTAGACACGTGCCATGGCTTTAGAGGATCTCACAGTGTTTGTAAAACTTTAGATTGGTTGTAGATGTCACTCCATCATCACAAAACGTACGAGTAGGTACTATGGAAAGGGAAGCATCTCCCAAACCTCAGTCTTTTTCCATACCTCCACCAAAATTGATAACCTTGCATTTATCATATGCAAGTGGGAACTGCCAATTATTAGACCAGACATCAGTCTGAGAAAGCGATGATTGTAGGCTAGTAAAATCTCCGTTTCTGCTGCATTTATAAATTTTAAAGTCATCACCAAAGAGAAGCATACTACAATCAGATGCAACTGATAGAGACTATATCGTTCACCTATATCAGAAAAAGCAGCGGCCTCAGCACTGATCCATGTGACATGCCACTACTCGCAGGCATTTCATTTTCAAATTATTTTCAATCATGACATTCTGATAGCGATTTGAAAGAAATTCGTTAATCCAGTGGAACAGCTCGCATGCTTTATTCCATAATTTCTCAATTTTAGCAGTAGCTTTTTGTGACAAATCGGGTCGAAAGCCTTTGAAAAAAATCTACATGAATAACGTCGACGTAAAGACGAGAATTGATTTCCAACATATAGACACGTACTTATTTAAAAGAAAATAACAATCATCTTGAGTTGAAATGAATTGAACGCTGTTAATAAAATGCCGTCAGATGGCAATGTACGAATGAAAAGGAAAAATAATACGAAATTGTGTTTGCTATGTTTTAGATCCAATGACGTAGCCATAGATTCAACAAAAGTGGAAAGGAACCGTCTCTAATGTTTAGTAATGTTTAGTCAGGTTTTTGACAAGAATTGATTCGAGAATGTTGTGATTGTTAGTAGTTTATAGTGTGACATCCGGCGCGACGCTTCGCTTCGCTTTGCTTCGCTTCGCTTGCGCCGGATGTCACACTTTTGCGGGGGTTTTCAAAATTTTCAAAAAAATCAAAATTTCAAAAATTTAGGTAGATTTCAAATTTCACGTGGCCGAAGGGCGAAAATTTAAGTTGTCTCAAAATATCACGTGGTCTAAGAATTTTGAAAATTTAGGCAGACGAAAATTTAAGTTGTCTCAAAATATCACGTAGTCTCAATATACCAGAAGATGGTATTCAAAATATTTATTCAAAATATTTATTCAAAATATTCATTTAAAAATGGAAGAAACAAAAGTGGATGAAACAAAAGTGGAAGGAACCTCAAGAATATATCCTTCGTTATCATATGAACGTAGTTCTACTTTAATGGACATTGAAAAGATTAACATTGAAAAAATGAATAAAGAAAAACACAAAGATAGAGTTAGGTATATGAAAGATAAGGAATCTCAATTATTATTAAGATTAGAGCATTATAAAAAGTTAAGAAAGAGATGGTCTAATGCTTTAACAATTGTCATTTCATCTGGCGTTCTTACAATTCCAGTAGTTGCTACTGCTTTAACTCGATACAAAATGAAAACACATTTCCATCTTTGAAATATTTTATTCACATCACAGACAAGTACTATGTACAAGTAGCATGGTTTACAACGAATAAAATATGTTGACTAGAAAATGTATTATGCCATGATACAATTGTTTCTGTATGAGTAAAATAAGGTAAGGCTCATAGAACTATAAAACCAATGAGGACAAGTAGCATAGTTTACAACGAATAAAATATGTTGACTAGAAAATGTATTATGCCATGATACAATTGTTTCTGTATGAGTAAAATAAGGTAAGGCTCATAGAACTATAAAACCAATGAGGACAAGTAGCATAGTTTACAACGAATAAAATATGTTGACTAGAAAATGTATTATGCCATGATACAATTGTTTCTGTATGAGTAAAATAAGGTAAGGCTCATAGAACTATAAAACCAATGAGGACAAGTAGCATAGTTTACAACGAATAAAATATGTTGACTAGAAAATGTATTATGCCATGATACAATTGTTTCTCGTAAATTCAAATAAGGGAAGGGTCATAGTACTATTATCTATTGGGAGTAGCTTACCGTTTCAATTGATTGAGTTTAAAATTTGATCAAGGGTTGGGCGGTGTCTCCCATGGCGAAGATACGAGTCAATAATAGCGAAGTTCCTTTTGAAAAATGATATAGATTCCGTCGAGTTCTTAATAAACGGAAATCGTAAATATAGTTTATAAAATTTTCTTAAAAAGATGTTATAGCCTCTGGAATAACCTAATTGTTTACAAACATGGCCACTTCCCCGGATTACAGTCAAAGCTCTTCCTTTTAACAACGATAACTTCACAGTATTGTTCACCGAAATGTCTTCTTCTCTTCTTAAATGTGCTAAATAATTAGTTAGCTCTGATGGTAAGATGTCTCTTTGAATTTCTTCTTCAAAATTATAGTTTGAACTGATATTGATGGCGTTATCTTGCAATGTGTCTTCAAATCGATTTATCACTAAAAATTCTCTGAATGTTTTTGATGCGTGGATGTCTTCTTCCTCCCTTGGTTTAAGATATTTCTCCTGAAATTCTGTTAGCATCTCAATACACTTCTTCCGTTGATCTTCGTTCACAATAGTGTCTGAAATTTTTCTTTTCAAATCGGCAAAGGCGATGCTTGAACGTGCCATTTTCGTTAAAACGTAGTGAATTAATTATGATAAAAAATAAAATTGTTGAAAGTCGCTGATGAAATTGACCAAAATAGATAAAGGTCACAGATGATTCGTAAGCAGTCACAGTCTCGTAGAACGCTCGCAGAATGAATGCACGCAGTAATACGTGGAATAATGGCAGCAGCTGTTCAAGTGAAAAGTCATGAGTTATGCGGGTCACAAAGAATTCTCTCATACTGAATAGCTTAAACTGGTAGCAGCTGTTCATGTTGAGAAATTTGGTAACAGATGTTGCTAATGTCTTAATACAGATAAAACAATCAATATTCTCTTAACAAGAGTTCATAAGAATAAAATGGAACAATGTAACGTTTTAATTTAGATTAAATTAAATCATTTCAAAATCGAATAAGTAGCAAGGAAAGTCATCATTGTGGAACAGTTTTAAATCAATACCCCCTCCCTTCTGTCTAAGTAGTAAGGAAAGACATCATTAGAGAACAGTTTTAAATCAATACCCCCTCCCTTCTGACTAAGTAGCAAGGAAAGTCATCATTGTGGAACAGTTTTAAATCAATACCCCCTCCCTTCTGACTAAGTAGTAAAGAAAGACATCATTAGAGACCAGTTTTAAATCAATACCCCCCCCAGTAGTAAGGAAAGTCATCATTATAAAAATGTTTTAAATCAATACCCCCTTCTGACTAAGTAGTAAGGAAAGACATCATTAGAGAACAGTTTTAAATCAATACCCCCCCCTCCTTCTGACTTCTAGGGGTCTCTTAAGAAATTTTTTTATTATAAAATGAGCAACATAAATGAGTTTTTGAAATTATATGGAACACAGACAACAACGAATTTCGATTTAAATAAGATTGCTAATCAATTGGGAATAAAGAATTTTCACATATTGATGAGGGATGAATTACAATTCCTAAAAAATAGGCCAACAGGAACCTTCAGTTCACGGAACAAAGTTCCATCAATAACTGTAAATTTCATAACAAATCTTCATACGTCAAATGAAAAAGGTGTACATTGGTCAGCAGGCGTTAAAAATTATCAGCAGAACTATTATTTTGACCGCCCGGAGGCTGAGAACTATTGGTTCGACTCATACGGTTTGCCCCCTACAAATGAAGTAAAAGAATTACTTGGCAATGGAATTTATAATACATTTCAAATTCAAAAACCGGGAACAACTTATTGTGGGCAATTATGTTTATACGTTTTGTACAAATTACAAAAAGGAGTATCATTTCTAGATATTATGTTAGAGTTAAACAATCTATAACTCAAGCGAAGCTAGCTAAAGCGCCACCTAGAGGTTAAAGCTCTGTTTTCTGTAATTCATTTTGATAAAATCGGCCTCTGATATCTTCATCATCTAAATCTTTAATTTCATAAGTAATCGGATAACTTTGATTTATTTTGCAAACTTCAAATATTTCTTTAGTCCAATAGCCAACAAAGCCTTTTTCAAATTTATTCTTATATTTAAATATCCTAACTCTATCTCCAATTTTAAATTTTGGCTTAAGTTTCTGCAAATTCGGATTACTCTCATTCAAATTATTATTCTCGAATATTTTCTTTCGTACTAGATCAGGGTCGTCAGAAGCATTCTTTGGAGTTTCTTCAATACCAGAATGAACTTTATTATTGTACTCTTCCACAATTCCTGGTAATATCTTCAACCATTTCTGATTTTTTTGCTCAGTAAATTTCTTGAATAATTTATTTTTTAACGTCCGATTGAATCTTTCTATCACTACGGCCTTCCCTGCATTTTCAGTGGAATAAACAGTTTCAAATAGTGGCTGAACGTTTCGGTTATAAAATTCCGACCCTTTATCAACAAACAATTTTTTTGGCTTTCTATTACTTTCTTTAAAGATTTCTTCAAACGCATATTTAACTGATAGACCACTTTTATTTTTTAAAGGCTTTACCCAAGCGTATCGTGTATATAAATCTATAACGGTCAATGCGTATTTGTAGTCCCTTTCATTCGGCATATGAATAAGATCAGCACTCCAAATATCATCTTTATTAAATACTTTTACTTTCAATAGATATTTCGGCTTTCTATATTCCTTGTGAATTTCGGACGCATAGGTTCGAGCGTTGCTCTCAGAGTTATTAGTTCGAGCGTTGCTCTCAGAGTTATTAGTTCGAGCGTTGCTCTCAGACAGCTTAGCTGTCGTTTCATTTAAACCCTGGCCGAATAATATTTTAGCTTGTAAAGCTTTCTTAACAAACATTCTTTCAATCTTTTCTCTAAATGTAGGATTTTGAATACTATCTAATTCTTGAATCATCTTCTTGTCAGCTGCATGTCGAGAACTTAGATCATGATTTCGATAAGCTAAATCATGCCTGTAAGCGGCGGCATCTACTCTATTTATTGGTTCTTCACCTGGTTTCGGATTATTATTCTCATCTAGTCTTATATCTAATCGAGTTCCTGGACCGGTATATGAATGACCAGGAAGATGTTTTTCTTTCGAATATTTACTCCAAATAAATCCAGGAAAGTTTTCTAATGTTTTTTGTATATCACCACCGAAGTGGTGTGGAACTTTGTTCTTGTCACCTCCAATATGCTGACAATTTGAGTTTTTATTTTTGTTTAATAGATAATTCAATAAATCTAAATTAGAAATTTTTAATTTAATTAAATTTTCGGAATTTTTAGAATTCATTTTAAAAGATAAAAAAATTTAAAAGATAAAATAAAATAAATGTTTTACCGAAAAGAACCAAAGGTCTTGAGGTTATTACCTTATCATACTAGGACTTAGATATATTCCAGAACCATCTTTAGTTTCTTTAATTTCAATTAAATCATCAACATTGTGGAGAATATTTTTAAGAACTCGTTTTCCTTCATCAACTAATTTTAATTTACTAATAAAATTATCTACTATTCCTTCTCCCCTAGCAACTTTCTCTAACTCTCTGTTATGACGTTTTTGTTCTTCTAATGCTGCCTTCTCTGATTTATTTTTATTTACTGCTTGGACAATACCAGCTGTCCCACCTGCAACACTTCCTGCTGCAGCTATGCCACCTATTATTAGTGGAATTAATGGGAGAATACCGCCATTCTTTTCTTCTTGTAATTGAATATTCTCTATCATTGGTTTACTTATGTAATACTTTTTTTTGTTAATCGTAATAGTTTTAGGGGTATTTTTGTCAACAATATTACGTAATTTTAATTCAACAGTTTTATTATTATTACTTTTCGCTTGCGACATTTTTAATAAAAAAATTTTAAGTTATCAAAAATTTTAATCTATTCTAGTTATGAATAAATTATAAGTTAAGAATTTTTTTAATCTATTCTAGTTATGAAAAATTTTAAGTTACCAAAAAATTTTAAGTTACCAAAAATTTTAATCTATTCTAGTTATGAAAAAATTTTAATTAACTTATCGGAGCGAAGCTCCTCTGGCTTTAGCCTATCCTTACCATCTTTCCATTAAGAATTTCAATAGAATATTTTACATCTTCTAGCAATAAACCATAAGCCATCAATGAAGTTGTGGAATCTTTCTTTTCAATATTAATTGTTACATCACAACCATTTTTAATAATATCTTCAGATTGTGCACTTAAATCGAAACAGAAAATTGGATATAAATGTCTCCAATCTCCAGGAGTTAATTGTGGTTCAACTCCAAATTCTGTACAAAGATTTCGATAACAATCATATCCTTCCATAAATTGATTATTGGTATCATCGAATCTTAATGGATCAATTGGATATCGAGTTTGATTTAATGAAACTTGTAAACTTCGAATTGTATTAATATGAAAAATATTATTGTTCTTATCAAAACTTGGAGAATTATTTCTTTGAAATGTTAGTAATAAATATCTTGGGGTATTCGCAGTTCTAGTAAAATGCCAGTTAAATCTTTGTTCGGAAAAAGTTACTGAACTAGCAGTACGCTTTAGAAAATTTACTGGAATTGGTTTGTTAGTATTTAATCTTTTTGCAATAGCTGTTTCAACCTCTAAACTAGGAGTAATATGCGTAATCCACCATTCAAGTCTATCAATTTTTAAATATGCTTTTTTCCCAGTCTTACCAAAAAAGATTAATTCATTATTTGCCGTACGATGAATTATTAATTTAAATTTAAATTGATATGATATTTTGTCATAATCTAAATATCCGAATAATGGAGACAATGACCAATTTACTGTCTGTTTACTTTTCTTGTTAAATTCACGTCTTTCTTTATATGCATCATTATTTGTTTTATTTAAATGTTTTGCAATATTTTCTACATCTTTCGCAATTCCTGCTGCATCTGTTCCAGCGTGAGTTAAATCATCAACAATTATACCATCATTAGTATCAGGAAACCAACCTTCGATTTCATACTTTTTATTATTTTCACCAATTGTTATAAATCTAAGCATTGTATCAATTACACCTGGGGAATCACTTATTGTTTCTATATTTTGAGTTGCAACATCTAAACGCATTTGTGTAAATAATCTTGGAAAAAAATTATTTTCTAGTGTAATATTATCGGTATCTGGTAATGGTGTTGTAAAATTAGCATCACTATATAAAGAATATTCACAGTGTAAAAATGAATCAGGTAAATATAAATAACTCTGCTGATTATCAACTTCAAAAATTAAATCACCTCCAGTATTTACTCTACTGGAAGATCCGGGATTCATAGCAATTCTTATATAGTCATTCTTTTTTTGATTGTAACTGACGAACGGAGGATCGTCTAATCTAAATTTATTTTCGATAAGCGAAGACATTTTTATAAAAAATAATTTGACTTTTTGTTTTTTCTCACAGACAGAAAAAATTCTGCTAAAATAATTTTACTTAAATAATTTTACTAAAAAAAATTTTACTAAAAAATTTTACTAAAAAAA
The DNA here is from genome assembly GCA_907163375.1 of Prostheceraeus crozeri. NCBI lineage: Eukaryota > Metazoa > Platyhelminthes > Polycladida > Euryleptidae > Prostheceraeus > Prostheceraeus crozeri. Next base: position 85,226 of record CAJQUW010003215.1, read on the forward strand.
TTTTACTAAAAAAAATTTTACTAAAAAATATATTTTAGAATTTTGCTAGACCAGCTCCGCTACAGCTTTGCTGGTTAGACCGAAGGTTGCTGCTCACGCCATTACCTCTTATTTCTTCAATTGTTTTTTCATTATGTTTACTATTAGACGGAGCTCCGCTCCTCAAGGTTCACCCTCTACAGCTATGTTAGCAATTTTATTTTTTGTTTCATCTGAAAGTTTTTTTAATTTTTTTAGTTCTTCAGAATCATTCCTAAGTTTACGAATAGCTTCTAGTTGTTTTAATTCGTTTTGAGACTTAACAGCATTTGATATTGCACTAGCTGTACTACCTATAGCAGCTGCTCCTTTTGCAGCAGATGTAATCAAATCTTTATTATTTTTAATTAAGTTAACGATACTACCAATACCAGAAAAGATGCCATCTCCTTCTTTTTGGACGGCACCTGCGGTGCCTAGGAACTTTTGTGTTCCGACAGTTTCTACACTATCATAATGGTACACAGGTTTCATAGATGGTTCATGAGCAATTTTATTATTTGATGCAAAATGTTTAAGATTGTGTTTATAAATTATAGGCATTTTTTAGGATTAAATTTGACTTTTGGGAAAAATATCTACGTGTTAAGATTTACGTTTGTGAATGGACAACAACTTCGAGATAACTTTATTAATTGCCTGTTGCACTTTATCTATTGCGTCAAGCAGCGTGTGATGTACTTTAATTTCTCTTCTATTAACTTGCATTTTCTGCTGATTAATCTTCAACGCCGTTTTAAGAGCATTTAACTTAATTTTAAGAACATCTAATTGTCTTTTAACAGCATCTAACTGTTCTTTATTTTCTTTAGAGTTTTCTTGTAAATTTTTCTTTAATTCATTTTCTAAATTGATTTTAAGAGTTTTCATTTTATCAACTTTTTCATTAAGTGAGTTTACTTCATTTATTATTCTATTCATCTTTTTCATTTGTTGAGTAATTTTAGAACTCAATTCATCAACACTTTTTTGGAATGTAGTTTGTAACTGCTTTAAATTTTTTTTAATTCTTTCAGGTAGTTTTTCTATTTCATCTTCTAATTGTTCTTTTAACATTTTTATCTGATGTTTATTTTTAATGACTGCAGATTTTAAATTTATAGAAAGTAATATTAAAATTTTTGATTGTTCAGAAATCTTTTTAAAAAGTTTTGCTATATCTGCTTCTAGCTCTCTATCCTTTTTATCAAGTTTTAATAATTTTTCGTTTAATGATTTGTCATTAAGTTTAAGCAACTTCAATTCATTCATCAGTGGAACCAAAACATCGTTTATATATTTTTCTTTTAAGTCATTGATTTGTGCATCAACATATTGTTTATTTGTTAACTCTGTATTTTGTTGTGGAAGAATAGAAAGATGCAATGGACCAGATAAAACGTCTCCAGTTTTCATAATATAATTTTCTATCTCTATTTCTAATTCACGATTATTCGGGATATATGCACCTCCACCAACATTTGGTAACATCATTTTTTAACAATAAAAAAATAAAATTTTTTCTAATAAAAATAAAAAAATAAAATTTTTTCTAATAAAAATAAAAAAATGGAAACCCCAAATTTAAAAAAATTATATTCGTCCGCATCATCCTGTTCTTCTTATTCGACGAGATCAACGGGATTTGAAAATAAATGTTTTGATAATAATAATAATAATACTATTACAAATCCATGTATAGATGTTAATATTTTATTTCAATTACAAGCCGAAATATTTAGAGAACAGACTAAAGGTTTACCTTCTATAGAAACCAATTATTGTATTTTTCCAGGTGATCCATTTATTAAATTTATGGAGATTGTTAGTAAATATAATGATGTAGCTTATGTGGAATTAAATAAAGAAAATATGGTTATAATAGGTCATAATAATGTTTATGGTTTTATTAGAGCAGTTTTACCAATTAGTAATACTGATTGGATAGAAACTAAAATTATTAATTATATCAATATTAAAGAATTAGTTAAAAAATTAAAATCTTTTTCGAAAGAAAAAATTAGATTATTTGTTGACGAACAAAATCAATATAACATTCACATAGAGAGTAAAAAACATAATGAAGAATTATTATGTCAAGTTTATTATAGAGACACAATTTATAAACAAGAAACATTAGAAATGCCCCAAAGATATGATGACGATACGTATATAGGATTATATTCCAACTTAAATATTAATTTATTAAAATCTTACATAAATGGCTTAGCTCAACAAGAGAAAATATATATGTGGACAACACCTTATACTATTAACAATGACCATAATCATAATCATAATCATAATAAACGAACCGAAGGTTCTAGGGCTTTGCCCGATCTTAAAGAATCTTATGATAATAATGATAATAATATAGATGATAATAATGATGATTCTGAAACATCTGAAAATGGTGTAAATGGTAAAAAAGATTATAAAAATATTAGTAATTATAAAAATTTATCTAAATTTCATTTTCTTACAATTGAAAATAATAATGATGGTATAGTTGAAGATACTGTTAGACAACTATGTGTCGGGTCTACAAAATTTAAATTAGGATTTACATCTAATCAATTTAAAATTTTATCATCTTTAACAAAAACTAAAAGTGATTCAGATTATGGTGGTGTTATTAAATTTTCCAAAAGAGATCAAAGACCAATATTTTTCTCTATTATATTATTATCAGATAAAAGATGTAATTTAGAGTTAGATATTCCAATAAGAGAATGGTATCCTATCATGGAAGGGCATCCTATACCAAAAAGTGTAATTTATGATGATGAAGAAACAATTTATGATGATGATGAAGAAACAATTTATGATGATGATGATGATGAATCAATAGTTAGTGAAAAAAAATTTAAATTATCTTTTGATAAAACATTATATGATGAAACTTAATAAGATAAAACTTAATAGAAAATACCAAAATATTCGATAAATATATTTTCATATGTAATAAAATTTTTAGATGTAATAAGTTTTTAGATGTAATAAGTTTTTAGATGTAATAAGTTTTTAGATGTAATAAGTTTTTAGATGTCATAAGTTTATAGATGTAATAAATTTTTTAGATGGAATAAGTTTTTAGATGTTATAAATTTTTTAGATGTTATAAATTTTTTAGATGTTATAAAAAAATTATTATTCCCACGTGTCATCATCATCACTTAAATTACTCTCACAGATGATTGTTTGAAATATTTCAGCTTGAATATCTTCTCCGTTATAAGGTAACATAATTTCATTTTCATCAGGTGCTTGACGTTTAAGAATATTTATTTGACCAGAAAATTTTTTTTCTTCAGTATTATTATTTTTATCAGGAATACTAATTCCAGTTTCTAAAGATCTTTTCCATGGTTTATTAACTGTAGTCGATAATGTTTTCCCCGAATATAATTTTAGAAAATCTTCTACTTTTACTTTATCTTGTGAATATCCTTTGAATGTTTTCTTTTCACTAAGTCTCCCTTGTTCATCTACAGTAATACAGTATTTTACTTTAGGTGCAATAAACATTGCAAAAATAATTCCACCATTTCCATAATCATTTTTCCCTTGACACAATTCTCCACCAACATATCCAGCAGCATCTAATTTATTAAAGAGCTCATTGGAAATATATATTGAATCAGTATCTGTATAATGAATGTATTTTTCTTTGAAACCATTAATTTCTAAAATAAAGTTATTCATGATTCTTCTAGAGTGAGAAAGAATGAAAGAACCTAAGTGTGATGGCATGAATGACGTCTTCCCATCTTTTACAATATTAGTTTTGAGAAATTCATCATCTTCCATTTCTACTTTCGCTAAATATTGTTCATCATTTAATTTTTCATAATCTTTTACTTCTTGAGTGAAATTTTTTCTCAATGTATTCTCATTCCATAAATGATATTTAGTGGTTATATCTTTTTGCACAGTTTTGCCATATAGCGAATTCATCAATAATTTAATTAACTCATCACCTACAGTATTTCCTTCTGTTTTATATCTTTTTCTCAAATTAAAAAGTTTTTCAATATAATTTCGAAATGGTGAAACTTGATAATTTTTTTCATAAATTATACCATCAGTAATATGTAAGATTTTCCCCCCACATCTAACAATTTCTTGTATGTCAACAGAAGTTAATACATCATAACATATACCATTTCTAAACCTGATTACTTTTACATGAGAATTATTATTTTGATTTTTAACTTTATCTTTAATAGGAACTGGTTGGAAAAACATATCATTCGGATATTGAAACACAACAGAGAATATTCCAGTTTTAGGTCTAAATGTTTGAGTATTAAATTTATATACTATTTCCCGCTCTTCTTCTTGACGAAATTTTCCAGCTGATTCAGCTTTAGGGTATTCTGAATTTTCATCATACATAGCTGATGGATATAAAGATGTTGCATCAAAAGCCATTAGAAATTCATTTTTTTGTTCAAGTAGTTGATTTGAAATTTTCTTACAAATTTCAGTTTTATCTCCTAAATCTCGATACTGTTTCATTAAATCTATTAAATTATTTCCCGGGGACAAAGTCCCACCAGCGTAGCGACCAAGGGACAAAGTCCCCCCAGCGCAGCGACCAAGGGACAAAGTCCCCCCAGCGCAGCGACCAGGTAAATACTGTTTTAATATTGGTAACAAGATGCTACAAAATGGCGATATGTATTTTCTTATATTTGCTGAAACTCTTCCACCTTTAACAGATTTTCTAATATAATTTCTAGCCCATAAATCTATATGAGAATGAATATTTATATTGTCATTTTGTACGCTTTTCATCCAACCGTTAAATGTTAAAGCAGAGGATGTCAAATTAGTAGTTATATCTTCACCAACTAAATCTCGCATAACATTATTATATTTGTAGATACAAAAAGCTAAAGAAAGAATATCGTTAACTAAATATGGTCTCCATTCATTTTCTTTTTCTTTATAATTTTCATGTGTTATGTCTCCAATTTCATAATTTAATTTACACACATTCGTAGGAATTTTAAAATTCTCACACCATTTAGAAAGACTTGTTTTTACATGTTGATAACTACATTTCATTATAATAGTTTGAAGTGCTAATTTACCTGAAGGTGAATCTTTTTTCATATTGTTTTTAAATCTAAAAGATTTTTGAATGTATCTACTAACACATTCAGTTGTATAAGGATTTTGTAATGAAGCAGTCAATATTCCTCTTGAAGTTTTAAGAGGCGGTTTAGATAATTTAAAATTAGCTTTTATCGGAAAATAGGAATCAAAACCTGATGAATTGTGAGCTATTAAAGTTACTCTAGAATAATTAAATTTTCCAAGAGTTTTAAAAAATTGATGGATCGGACATACGTCCTCTGGGTTTCCCCCGATCGAACATTCATCATCCTCAGTTCTCGTAAATATTTTCACACAATTTTGAAGTTTATTAAATTCTAATTCAGTTAAATTATTATACTCATTAATCTGTTTTTTAAGTTTTTTAATTTCATCTTCATCTTTTGATCGTTTAATTTTAATCATATCACTTAACAAACGTGTTTCTAATTCTTTCAATCTTTGTTTCGGTAAACAACATATAAATTTATTAAAATTAATAGCTCCTACAGCGTAAGGAATAGGATGAGCTGTTGAACAGTTAGGATCGGGAAAAGTTTCGAGATCCCAAATATATGTTGAACCATAGTCAATTTTTTTCTTTGTTATGATTTTATATGGACGCGTTGTTAGATTTTCATCAGTAACTGTTTTATATATGGGTTTGAAATTATTTTCAATTTCTCTAATAGCTTTTAATTTATGAGATTTATTAATTAAACAATAGTGACCAATTGTTGAACCTGCGTGAAAATAATTGTAATAAACATAATTATGAAACGTTTCAATTCCTCTAGGATTTAAATGACGATTGGCAGGACTATAATATTGAACACATTCTCCAAAATATTTATTGAATTGAGAAAATTTGCAGTTTGACATTACTCCTGTTCTAGATGTGGCTTTCTCTTTATATAAAAAATTATTAAACATTTCTTTCATCATTTCTCCTTGTTGTTCATTAAAACCTCGTAAAACATTATAACATTTAATAAAACAAAAATCTTCAGAAGGAATATAACAATATTCACCGAAATATTCTTTGATTCTATATTTCATATTAATCCCTGCCCCTCTATGCGATCTTTGTACTAACTTCATTCCAAAATCTTCATATTTAATATTACCTGTAAAAATCCATTCGTTAGCATCGGATTTCTCATCCAGATTCGAAAACCATGTTTCAAATGATTTTTTATTATAGAAGGTTACGTAAAAATTTTGAATTATATTTTCCTGATCTTTAATAACTTTTCCAAGTAAATTAATAATTTTACCATTTGCTAAAAGTTTCCGCATATCATTTACTACATTAATAAAAGATACATTTTCATATTTAATTTCATTTGGATTAAATAAATTACATAAATCATCACCAAGTTCATCCTTAATTCTATCATCAAAAAAGATATCAGTAATAGGGGTTTCTAATATTTCTTTTGTTCCGCGTTTCTGTTTTTTAGTATTACGTCTAATACTACGCCTAGTACGTTTCTGTTTTTTAATACGTTTACTGCGTTTACTATGTTTAATTTGTGCATCAAACTCAGCAATTTGTTTCTTGATTAATTCATCAATCCTAGACGTTTGTCCGAGAGACATTTCACGATTCATATTTTTTAAAAGAAAAAATGAATTTTACATAGAACCTCGGTTCCGTTTTTGCATATACACAGGAATATGTAATTGATGTAATGTTTCTAATTCATGTGCTGTTAAATGTTCTTTCTTAACCAACCACCATAAATTATTATACGCCAAAAATACTCGGAAACTTCTTAAACAAAGTGGAAAGTCTTTTGTTTTAACACACGGTTGAATACCATGTTTTGTTTTATAATCTGTAACGAGCGCTACGTATTTATGATGATAATAAAATCTAACTTCTTTCTTCGAATTTACAGGATTTGTAGGATGACGATAATCTTTTAAAACTGGTACATGCTCTATCTTATAATCATTCAACATATTTTTTTTTTATTTTTATTAACAAAAAATTTATAAGAAAAAATTGTTCGGTCACTCCGTTCGGTCACTCCGTTCGATCACTCCTCGAAAATATTTTCTATAACTCTTTCATGAATTTTTTTATCAATATTAATTGTAATAAATCCATAATCTTTTGACCAAGCATTGTTACACGATTGTTTAAATTCATCTTTATTTCTTACACATAAATCTCTTAACAAATCACTTAAGTTTCTTGCATTTATTTCAAATAGTATAAATATATTTGCATTCTTTCTAATAACACTTCCGTCTAATGAATACATACTTTGTGTTAAATAAAATACACTACAGTTATTATGTCTACCTCTTGTGAAATAATTTCTCTGAACTGACTGATTTCTATCATTAACACAATCATCAAAAATTACACAATGTTTCATTGTTTTATCTAGTTTACTAGGATCTTGCATATTACCACTATCATCTATTAGTTGTATCTTTATATGGTTATTTTTATTAGATTCTACTAACTGATTATTTTTTGCTGCTTCTTCACACCACGAACTTATTTCTTCTTCATCTTCAGATTTTTCATATTCTTTGAATAATGAAGCAATTGCTGTTTTTTTAAGATTATTTTCAAATCCATATTTTAAAAATTGATAGACGGGTTGTTCTGCCGTTGTTGTATAAATTATAAGATTGTTATAATCCAAAAAATTTGGAGTCGTTAAAATTTTAAATAATAGATATGTTTTTCCACATCCTGATCTTCCACAAATAACTGACAAAACTTTATTAGATAAATTTGGATGATGATTAAATTTAAGTTTTTTTTTATTTAATGGAGGTAGTTCACTCATTTTTTAATAAAAAAATTTATTTTTATTTTTTTTATTTTTTGTTTCTAAAGAAGAAGAAAATTAAACTTCTCTAGCTTCGCGTGGGAGTTCATACCTCTCGAACGGGAGTTCATACCTCTCGAACGGGAGTTCATACCTCTCGAACGGGAGTTTATACCTCCCGAACCAAAAGATCTATCATAATCTCTTCACCTCCAAAATTTATTTCTTGTCCTTTTTCATCAGTGATTCTAATGTTAATGTTGTTAATAGTTTTTCTTGTAATAGGAAAATATATTAATGTTTGTGGAAATACATTTAATCTATAATCAATGGGTACAGTAAAAGCTGGAAAACTGAATATTAAATTTGATAATTTACCATTTATATATCCTCCTTCAATAATGTCACAATGTACAACAATTGAATTTATTTCAGTTATTTTTGGAATCTTCTCACCTAAATGATAACCTTGACTATAAGTTTGTTTATTAAATCCTAATAGCTTTGACAATGATCTATCATGATTAAAATCAACTTGATGATTTTCGTCTAAAGTAAGAGAAAATTTATTAACTGCCGGTTCAACTGCAAAATGTAATTGTTTCTTATCTTTAAATGATATACCTAAATGTCTCTTAATTTCATTTGATATTGTTTCAACTTCGTAAGAACCAGGAAGAAAAGTTAATATTTTCCACGTTTTGCCTTTATCAGTAGAATATCTAAATTGATCATTCACATCTTTGATAACGTTTTGAATAGTGTTAAATGTAGAGAAACTAGTCAATGCAATTTGATAATTTTTATTTTGTTCTAAATGTAGAATGGGTTCTAAATTACAAGTGTGTGATGAAGTAGTTGTTATAATTTTTAACGTCGTACTAAATTTTGATGAACCCAAAATCTCTGTCAATTTTTCTAAATGATCATTAATTTTGTCTAAATCTGCTGAACACATTTTTAAACTAAAAAATTAAATAAATATTATAGATAAAAATCGTAGATAAAAATCATAGATAAAAATCATAGATAAAAATCATAGATAAAAATCATAGATAAAAATCATAGATAAAAATTAGAAACAACATATTTCAGCTACGGGCGAAGCCCTGGAGGACATCAGAGATGTCCGGTTACACTTTTATAATCCTTTTCATTTAGAATCTTCTTTTCTAACAGTCTTTTCAATATAGCATGAATTTCATTGAAACTAGAATTATGTCCTTCTTTTATTGCAGATATTAAAATATTTAATCTATTTAGTAATTCTTGTGGATCATCTGGTAAAAATACAGTTGTTTCAGTTTTCTGTTTTTCAGATAAACCTTTCCCTACTTTAACTCCCGTTGATAATAAATTTTCTAATTGTTTATAACGTCTAAGAGATTTTACTGCACCAACTCTGTCTAACATAGCTTTATATTTTATGAGATCTTCTACAGCATAATTATTTAAATCTGCTCCTCTTAAAAGATTAACAAAATTTCTATCTAAATTAAAAGGAGATTTATCTGGTGAAAAAATTAAACCTCGAAAAGGTTGTGGAAATATTTCTTTTTGTCCGAGATAAAATCTAGGTATTGTTTTTCCATCTATAAATGAAATAGAATGTTCAAATTGCATAGATTTTGGTAATTTCTTATTAATGTTTGATTCTAGTAATCCATAGTCATCTAATATAGTTTTGTGCTCTGGATCTGTTATATCAATTTGTTTATCATTATTTGTAAGTTCCTTTTCAAGAGTTTTAAATGGTTTCATAGTTTTTTCAAAATCAGTTTTTACTTGCTCGGTTTGCTGCATTTTTTCAAACATATCAGATTGAATACCAGCTTTTATCATTCTATGTTGAAGATGATTTTCTTTCATAATATTTCTTTGTTTTATTAACTCTTCTAATTGTTTTATTCTTTTAAAATTATCAGCTCTAATTTTATCCATTTTTAAAATATAATATTTGAATTTTGTGGTAACATTGGAATACAGCAAAAACATTTTACTGAACAAATTATTTTTTTATTGCTTTGTTGTTTGACATCTTTTCGTTTAAAATTTTCTCGTATTAAGTTTTGTTTAATAAAGTTTTGTCTAATAAAGTTTTTAGCTCTTCTAAAAAAATTTTATCATTTTCTTCATTAAAAATTTTATCATCAATAAAAGTTTTACCATCACTAGAAATTTTACCATCCTTTTTATTTTTATCATTAACTTTTTCTGTCTGTGATTGAAATGATATTTGATTTACTTCATTAGCTATTTGATCAAATTTTTCAATCTCATCTAACGTAATAACATTATCATCACATACTCTTTGAAAGTAGTAGTGTAGTTTATCATAGACTTCTTTAATATGTAAATGCTTAGTTTTTAATGATTTTCGTTTCTTAGTTATTAAAGATTTATCTAACATTGTAACAAGTGAAGTTGCAAAAACACCCGTACCTGTTAAAGCTGTAGCAACTACTGGAATTACTAAAACACCAGAAGATATAACAATTGTCAAAGCACCTAAACTTATTGTTAAGAATATGCCAATTCCTTGTGTTACATTCTTAACTTTGGTCCATCTCTTTCTTAACTTTTTATAATGCTCTAATCTTAATAATAATTGAGATTCCTTATCTTTCATATACCTAACTCTATCTTTGTGTTTTTCTTTATTCATTTTTTCAATGTTAATCTTTTCAATGTCCATTAAAGTAGAACTACGTTCATATGATAACGAAGGATATATTCTTGAGGTTCCTTCCACTTTTGTTTCATCCACTTTTGTTTCTTCCATTTTTAAATGAATATTTTGAATAAATATTTTGAATAAATATTTTGAATACAATCTTCTGGTATATTGAGACTACGTGATATTTTGAGACAACTTAAATTTTCGTCTGCCTAAATTTTCAAAATTCTTAGACCACGTGATATTTTGAGACAACTTAAATTTTCGCCCTTCGGCCACGTGAAATTTGAAATCTACCTAAATTTTTGAAATTTTGATTTTTTTGAAAATTTTGAAAACCCCCGCAAAAGTGTGACATCCGGCGCAAGCGAAGCGAAGCAAAGCGAAGCGAAGCGTCGCGCCGGATGTCACACTATAAACTACTATTGTCTGTGCACGCAATGACTTTAAAATTCACTGTCTCCAACATGTGTGGATGGGCCGATAATTGTAACCGGCTCTGAGATGCGAGTAACAAGATATCTACATGCAGAAGTCTCCTTGATATAGACACATTCGCATTTTCCACAGGTGTACGAGTATGCACATTTTGATTTCAGCTCGGAGGGAACAATATCTATATTTCTGAAGAACATGCTGGTCTTCAACGTTTGGAAGACAGCTCGGATTTTTACATTTTTGAGTAACACTTTGTTTAATTAGTGAATTCATCTTTTCAGAATAGGCGCTTTCTCACAAACAAAAGGACATTGCCAATTGGTGATTATTATATTTTCAGGTTTCCGCTTTTCAACTCCAAACTTATTATCAACTTCCGCTTTAACTTTGTCCATGAGTATGTAACTAAGCGGAAATTGAGCTGATTATCAAGGAGATTTCATTATCCGTATTTCATGATCCGTATCTTCATGAAAAAGTCGCGACATTATTCGTGCTTTCTTGGCTGAAAGGTCAAGTTTTTAATTCAATTTTCAGCAGCATGATTTTATGATTCACTAAATTCATGTTTCATTTCTTGAATATGAATAGTGATGTGGAGCCATTTGCATCTTTCAAAGTTAAATTCTTCAAAAGTTAAAGTTAAATTGAAATCATTGTCTTTGATTCTGTCATTTTGGTCTGCCAGTTGCAGGTTGCCTGATATGATGACGCTTAAGAAAATACTCTTGAGGTTGAGCATGAAAGTATAAGAAGCCATCGAAATGCTAACGACGGATAGCAGCAGAAATATATTGCACTGATTAGCAATTAGGCCCACAGATGAATTCTATCAACTTACTTGGCTATTTCAAATCTGTAAATACATGAAAGAATATTCCCAACTTACTTATACAACTTGTTGTGTTCCATTTAAACCCGTTGTATTCCGATGAAACTGCAACTGGAGCCTGTTGAGTCCCAGCTTCTTACATAGTTTGTGACTATAGCTAATTAAGACATGTGCTGGACGTCCTTTGTGAGTTGCAAAAGCAACAGTAAGATGAGCCTGGATGAATGCAATACACAACACGTTTTTAGCAGTTACGCTCGTGCAGATAACGATTTAATAGAGAAAAAATGAATGAAAATTCACGTCCTTGGGGTCAACAGGGTGGCGTATGTGTAAAACGGAATGAAACTACACTAGGTGACTTGCCACGCTCTATTACGCGTAATTACACAAGACCCTAGCTGTGCGTGACATAGCTGCAACATTAGTCGGCAGTCCTGTTATATAGACTTTGCGTCTCATGTGTCTGCATGTATCAGAGGCTAAACAATGTGATAGGGCCTCAATTTGATGCTCAGGGAAGACAGAACATGCTTAGCGGTTCATCCGTGGTTCAAGCGGCAACGCAGACAACCGTAGACGACGCGCAAACTATAAATGCTTGCCCGCGCGCATTCATAAACATTCCCCATGTTTTAACAGTATCAGATCAAGTGATTTCTGACTGTTAGTGCAGCGCGCATGTACGCGGGTAGAGGCATAAACTGTCCTCAACCACGGATGTTTGCGGTGTTCCGTAATTACGCGTGGCAATGTCACCTCACTGTAAATAGCTGGATACGAAAATTACATACAAACATATACCAAAATCACATACAATTTGAAACTAACATCTGATACAAGATTCTCGTATGTTTACAGAGATCTGGCATGTGTTTCATACGAAATCTCACTTACTTTCGTATGTGATTGGTATGCAGCGATACAAACTATTCTACCTGTGATTGGCTGTTTTACACTGAAATACGAGTTGCTAGTATGTTTTTTATACGAGACCCGATGCAAATTCATCCTCATTCGTATGCCTATGGTATGTATTTGGTATCTGCAGTTTTAAGTCACACAAAAAAATATATGTATTGCATACTACTGTCAATAACTTTTTTCAGTAATACCAGTCGCGAATATTTTTTGTTTGATAGAGTGATATTTAATTAGATTAGATTTATTGTGAATTATATGCTCCACGAGATTGTCGTCGCTGATACTTGTCTTGCAACATTATCAATACGTTTAGTTAGCTCAACTTTATGAGCCAAGTTGATAAACATCAGTTCATTCAAGCGATATCTTTCGTGCAATCATGTTGACTTATATATCTCAAACATAACTATTGATTGCGTTCATGCATTATAATGTGTTTTTATTTCGCACAAATCCCTTCACAAAATTGCAACTTGTTGAAAGAAGAGTTTTTTTCTCCGAAAGCGCAGTTAACCATATGAATTTGTAAGCGATAACCGTCGCATTTTTATAAACCTCGCTTGTTCTCTTGGATGAAATACAACAAGTGATGTGATATGAAGATGCAATCGCTCCTATCAGAGAACACATTTCCAGCATGATATTCCGGTTCTTTGCATTTTTAACAGTGCATTACAAAGTTCCAAAATTATGCTTAGTATAAAAATATGCTTAGTTCCAAAATTACATAATGCATAATTGTTGATGGTTGAATACCTATTATTTATTCATGAAATGCCTTAGAGTTACGTTTATTAAAATCGAATTCAGTATTGAAAGAATGACTCTTGAATGTCATTATCTCACTACTTACTAAACAGTAGTAACATGAGTGTGACCTTTATTGACAAAAGGCCTTAAAACAAGATACTTTGGACATGGTCTATGCTTTCTTTTGAGATTGTGCTGGTATGGCTTTAGTATGTAAAGCATACCACATTTGATATAACATACGAAAAGCATACAAATATATGCCAAGAGAATACAGAAATATACCAAAGAAATATTTTGGTATGTATCCTTTGTCTGTGATTGGTATTGAGCGATTTACAGTGAGTGTATATTTCTCCGTGACATAACCATAAATAGCAGCTTAAACAAGAGCGGGAAGTCCCATTTCTATAGAGAGGATATTTTTTTGACATTCGCCTCACATTGAAAATGATTCGATGAAGCAGAAAACTTGCTGAAGTCAAATCCAATCTATTGAAGTATGCTGAAGATTTCAATTGTTCGCAATTCATTGAAATTCATCCTCATGCAAAGATGTTGCTTCTTATTGCTGATGCAAGTGGAATCATTCAAAATTAGTCGTCATTTCACTGGATTCACTATATGTAACGACCAACGTTTACATAGGAATCGGAGGAACACCTCATTTGAACTCAGACACCGATTACCTTTCATACAACAAGATACAGTATTCGGGAAAAGGCTGTTGTTCGTGTCCTTATGTTGTACTTTACATGTGATGCATGTAAACCAAAAGTTTAAACGGACTCTTACTGGGCATCTTTTAGATGGAAGTGACTCAGATGATGGACCTTGTCATATTCTCTATCCTAGATTCTCTATATCTAAAATTATTGCGCCGAAATTTGAAGCTTTTCATTGATATAAGGGCTATGTAATAAGCTATAGTCAACAGATTATTCTTCCCATGGATTCCAAAACAAGTCATCGATGAGTCAGAAAGCACGCAGTCCACACGAAACAGTGCAGGCAAAAGAGATCTGGCATGCCAAAACAAAAATTTATGAGAACCTATGGGATGGAACTTAGATTTGGTCGTCTTTTGATTCACTCTTTATGAAATTGGCTTTGACAAGATGCTTGTTCATGTGATAGCCAGCCCATCAACAGACAGGAAGCTGCTTCAGTGGCAAAGAAGAAGATCCTATTTGGCATTCAATACATCGGAGAAGTATCTACCCGAGAGATGAGTCACATCAAGAAGACCATTGAGAGAGCCTACCCTCATCTCAATGCCGTGCCGTGGTATCGAACAAGGAAGTTGGCAGCCAACGCTCCTAAGGATCCAATCCATCCGGCTCAAAGACCCAAGGTAGTCTACTCTTACCGCTGCGCTTGCGGAGCAAGCTACGTGGGCAGGACAGAACGGACCCTTGACAAGCGTAAGGCCGAGCATATACCAAGATGGTGTGAGAACAACATGCCTCGACCAAGATCTAATCAGCCTCCTTCATCATCCATCACACAGCATCACTTGCAGTGCCTTCATCCAGGCTCAAGGGACAACGTCAGAGCCGTAAAGATCTGCAGAACTGCGTTGGAGCTCCGCGTCAGCGAGGCGGTACTCATACGACTCTCTAAGCCACCGCTGTGTAGACGGAAAGAGTTCACTTTTACTTGTGCTCTGATTCTTTGACTTTTCCTCTCCAACTTATTTTGTAAATACGTCATTTTACTTATAGATTTGTTAGTGACATATCACACCTTTATCAGCATTTTTATATGCAGTATCGTATTTAGCGTAGAACCTGATGTCTTGGTGTATGAGTTGTATTCGTGTCTGTGATATTCTTTGCTGGATTTGTCATTTCACTGTCGTTTCTGCCGTCAACCCTTAAAGAGGCAGAGTGATATCAGGGCAACAAATATCTCTATGAACTTCCGTATTTTGAATCTGGTATACAAGATGCTTGTTCATCGAAATGTCAATATCATCTACGCGCTCTCTCAACATCTAAACTCGAATGGAAGACAATGTAAAGGCTTCATTGATTCTCTCTTCCAGATGAGAATGGCAAAATGATTGGTTGATGATGGAATGACATCAAATCGGTCGTATGATGTCTTCTTCTGTCAGCGTGATAGGTGTAAGTTTCTAGAATACTCTAATAGCATCATTTTATCCTTTCTTGCCTTGCTTCGGAGTTGAAGAAAGAAAAACCCAAAGACTTCTCCGAAAATTGGTGGTCCTGTCTTTCTTTTGATGGCTAGAGCAAAGGCTCTCTCTCTCTCTCTCGATGTTTTCTACGTGTTGATGGCTTCATATTTTCATGTAACACCTTGACTCGAATTGGATAAGGAATGTCAATGAGATTTGAAATTATTTCAACTCATTAAGAGGAACTGAAGATGCGAAAATACAGACGCTATGTGCAGCTGCTTTCAAACGTCACCGTGTCCTTTGTATCAGATGGATTTAGCAGGTGACCTGTTACTGTGGCACGCATGATCCTTTGACACCTGAGAGGGGGTTTCAGTGTACCCCTTTACAGATTCTTAGATTTCCTGCTCAAATTGATATCAAAACGTTTGGAAAGTTGATTTTTAGTAAACCAATAATGCCTATATGTAGCAGATCGATAAAATTGATACTTTGATTGTCGTTCAGCCGTCTTGGTAAACATGCACGGTAAAATGGTGTTTTTTATAAGTCAACAGAATTTTGCACAGTATCAGTTGCATTGGGAGGCGGTTTAAAGTCGCTTATGGCTACAACGAAGCCTCAGATAGTTAATTTTATTGAAATTGATTTATTCTGTGCTTCAGAACCCTCACATTTGTCCAATATTTTGAATTTTTCCATACCTATCGGAAAAAGGCCTCCCGGAGCCACAATTGCCACACTTTCACTTTTAGATTCTCGAAACATCTGTGCAGCTCTCAAACTAATCAATTGCTGCGGTGAAAGTTTTTTCAGCAGTGTTTTTCTGATGTCGAACTATAATGATAACTTTCATCTGGAAGATTGATTTGCGCCGAATTGTTCATCTACACTGTAAACTGTAGAGTCCAAAAGCTGTCGGATATTTTACTACGGAACGAATCTACAAAACGAGAATAACAGGATGTGCGAATTCTTTATTGAAAGCGTTTGGCTTTCCTATTGGATGATAAAAATAAACCAATGGGAAAGCCAAACGCTTTCCTAGTCCATGAGCACGAACAATAGAGCATTCATACATTTTGTTATTCTCGTATTGTGCATCGGCTTCGTAAGTAGCTTTGGTATCGTACAGTTTATAATTCTGAATATGTGGAGAGGAGGATAGCTTTTTTGGTGGTAAGCTGAATATCAAAAAAGTTCAAATTCCAAAAGAGTGCGATGCATTTCCTGCAGCTACGCTGCCATGATCACGCAAAATGAAAACTTTGACACAAATCGGAGACAAATACAGTTCATGAGGCAGAGAAATCAATCAACTATTCATAGAAAGCATCAACAATTCGTTAACTGTATAAAATCAAGAAGTTAAGACATACTACTGAAATTAAAGAAATAAGTTAAAGTCAATGAACAGCAGATTATTCACAGAAAAGAAAAGCATAGAAATAAGCAAAATGATCAATACAAGTTACGTATCAGGCAGAACCCAACATCAAGATTGTCCAACCGAGACCTCCACTTTATTACCACTTCCTTTGCACGACCACAAGGCTTCCTTTATAATTTGTGGACCAGAGAATGAAGGAGCACCGAAGGTCCTTAATGAATCTGGATGGATCATCCGAGATGGTCAATCATGTGACGAACACCAACCATGACATGGATTTCAAGTCTGTCAGAATTTTAGACTAGGCGCGGAATTACAGAGAGCGACTTATAAAGGAAGCCTTGTGGTCGTGCAAAAGGAAATGGTAATAAAGTGAAGTTCTCGGTTCGACAATCTTGGTGTTCGGTTCTGCCTGATACGTAACTTGTCTTGATCATTTTGCTTATTTTCTATGCTTTTCTTTTCTGTGAATAATCTGCTGTTCATTGACTTTTACTTATTTCTTTATTTTCAGTAGTATGTCTTAACGTCTTGATTTTATACAGTTAACGAATTGTTGATGCTTTCTATGAATAGTTGATTGATTTCTCTGTCTCATGAACTGTATTTGTCTTCGATTTGTGTCAAAGTTTTCATTATGCGTGATCATGGCTGCGTAGCTGCAGGAAATGCATCGCACTCTTTTGGAATTTGAACTTTTCTGATATTCAGCTTACCACCAAAAAAGCTATCCTCCTCTCCACATATTCAGAATGATCAATAACGGAGGATTTTTTCATCGGACAGTTTATCATGTAGGCCAACCAGTCAAGCGGGATCATGAGCGAGAGCAAAATATTTGGATTTTGAGATTTCATGCATGATGTGGCATCATGGACATGCGCAAACTCATTTTTCATCTGATAGTGAGATTATTTTCACGTGAATTTCTACACTCTCTGAGACCTGAGGGTGTCCATTGAACCCCCAGGCTTGTCTACCATACTTCTACTGATTCATATGAAATAAAACGTGATTTAAATGATTTACACGGGCATGAGCGGTTGATATAGCCTCAGTAGAAAAAGCAAAGCAAGATAGAAAATATGCCTCCGGGGTCCACTGGAACCCCCTCCAGGTCTCTGAGGGTTAATGTTTCTTCTTGCATCGCGACAATATGTCAGTGGGAAAATAAGTAGACAAACATCAACCTTTTGACCTGCGAAAATGTCACTACGAAAAATGTTGGGCTAATTGTAATGTGCATCATGATAATAAAAATTGTAAACTATCCTGTCCGTTTCGACAGTGTATTCGCTCACCTACAACAGGAATTCGGTCTCCATACAAAATCTAGAGCGCCGTTATTGACGGGTCGGAGTTCATTCGAAAATTCAATGTCCGAATTGTTGTGTCATAAATTCATTAAATCTTAAATACCGACCGCTCTTGATATTAGAAAGCCCTGAATTGAGCAAGAACATAATTAAAATTTTGTGTGACAAAATAAAATCGACAAATTCATGCCATCATCTGGTAGAGACATCGGATGAAAGGGAAATTAAGCAAATTTGAACGAAACGTTCATTGATCCAAGTGAACATATGCAGGGAGACTTACAATATGCAGGTTAATGCTGACAATAAATAGCTTATAAAATGTAGGCCTAATACTAATGCACACCCTATTTTCCATCCAAAATACGATGTCAACGCGTCAATATCAACAATCTGCCACAATATCTACACAATATCAACAATTATGCAGTAGTTTAAGCCGAGGCTTCAAGATATTATCATACACTGAAGTAGTAAGCACATTCCAAAAGGAAGGACAAATGTGCAGCCATGAGTCATCAGTACTGAGTCATCATGCTGACTCAGGCCCCCTCCTGTCGGGAAGGTCTTCGCCAAGGATGTGGAGGAAACCGCCCATGATGGAGTGGAAAGCATGTCCAAGTGTTGGTTGGTTTAGGTGTGAAAGTGACTTGAAAAGTGCAGGTTTTGGACGTTTTGGGATGAGAAAGGCCATATTTCGGCATGAAGGAGAGTTCGGATGGATAAACGGAGGGCAGATTCGGACTCTACGTGAAATTTTGGGTTAGGAAGGCTGTTTCCAGGTTAATGCTGACAATAAATAGCTTATAAAATGTAACACAAATGCACACTCTACTTTCCATCCAAAATACGATGACAACGCGTCAATATCAACAATGCCACCATTATGCAGCTATTTTAAGCTTCAAGCTTATCATACACTGATAAAAACAGTCGATTGGAAGTAATCAGATGAACGGAAAATCCAAGGACTTCTCTGTCTGGAATCAAACACATGCTTCTGCAAGAATGTTTTTGTAGTCACTGTTGGAAGCCATTTGGCTGCCATTGTTCTACGAATCAATTATTTCCAAGTACTTGACGTCATTATAAATTTGAGCAGGTATTTGATCAACATATTGCAGACATCTTGTAATTTTGTTTTCTAAATTCTTGACATGTGATCATTTAGGAGAACAGTCATAAAGAGTGAATGTTGCTCTTGTAACTCTTCTCCATAAGTTCATCAGCAACTGGACTCATATTCAGACTTTAGAGTTACTGCATTATTTATTTTCTGAATGTCTTGACTATACATATTTTCAAGTTATTGGTAGGGAAGAGTCAAGATAAATATCGATGTTGATTATAACTTTATATTTTGGCAATTAATTTCAATCTCCTTTAGAAGATCATCGTCAGGCATAGAAGGAAATATTTACATGCACAAAATTCAGATTACATAAAAGGCAATAAGATACAGGTTTTTCCAGTCAGGTTCATAGCTATCTCAATCAATTTCGTTCTAATGCGTAAGTTAATTGCAATCAAGTTAACGTTATGCAATCTACTTTCAATCAAATTCGTTGTAGTTCATTCTTGTTCATAGATATGAATGAAGTTCATACATAAGGAGGGAGACGTGAAGAGCGGGTAAAGCTTACGGATATTGTGGTGAGCGAAATTGTAGAGCTGGTCGAGCGTCATCCTGACTACACTT
This sequence comes from Prostheceraeus crozeri, assembly GCA_907163375.1. Classification (NCBI taxonomy): domain Eukaryota; kingdom Metazoa; phylum Platyhelminthes; order Polycladida; family Euryleptidae; genus Prostheceraeus; species Prostheceraeus crozeri. The sequence continues at coordinate 105,311 of CAJQUW010003215.1, forward strand.
AAGAACAAATAAGTGGGCAGTTGCGTTTTTCTTTATCTGTTGCCAGCATTTCACGGGCTTTAGAAAAACAACTTATCACCATCAGGAAGTTGGAGGACTGCCCCGCTAATCGCAACACATTGGTGACAAAGCAAAAACGATCCTTTTACGCCGAATGGTATTTAGGAGAAACAGCGGTCAACACCGGACGCTTGTCGTCTGCGCGCGCATTTGTTGAGCTCGCTTGTCCGCTTCGACATTCCGCCTGTTTCTCGGCCAATCTCCCGCTGATTGTCTCGCCGTGCGTGATACTTGGGCGCATTTTGTACTCTTCGCTTGCTTGTAGGCTTTAACTTCTTGTCATACGCGGTTGTAATCGATTCGCTTCCGCTTGTCGACTTCCGTCTCGATTCGCTTGCGTTCCGCTTGTTCGCGCCGTTGCTTCTTGCTCTCGCTCCGGCGAGTCCTCTTCACTCGCCGGCTTCCGCTCTCTCGCTTTCGCTGGTACTGTCCGTACCGTCTTCCGTTGTTCTGCTGCGCCGCTACGCTCTTCTTATTCGACTTTGTTCGCCGTTCGATTGTGTCTTTGATTACGCTTGCCGCATCGGCTTGTCGCCCGTCTTCTTTCGCTTTCAAGTCGTCGACCGCCTTGTGCGCTTCCGGTACTTCGCGTTCCCTTTTCGCTTCTTTGCCTTGTCGCTTGTTCCTGCGCACCGCTTGCCGCCTTTCTTGTAGGCGTCTTTCGATTCGCCCTCGCCATGCTTTGCGCCCATTTCTGTATACGTTTGAATGAGACTTGTTTTTAATATTTATTCAAAGCGCACCCGAGGAAGAATGCCTAAAGGGCAGGCCAGCAGTTCGGCAAGTCATGGCATACCGTGGGCCAAATCTAAATTTGGTGATGGCAATTGACACTGTGGTCGGGTGTCGTATATTACGAGCGTCAAAGGGGTTGTATGACAAGTAAAGTCAAACAGAGATTTTGCAGATATTATTTTTTAGCATGTGTAATATATGAAATTGAATGTTTGTTTCAAATTTCAGGCGAAAGATTCGGACAATTTTATGATAATCTCCAGACGACATACTACGTGAGTGCAAATGCGTAATACGATGGCACGATCGTGATGGATAACGCTCCAGTACATCACGGATTATTGAGTGTGACGATGATGAAATCCCCGTTAAGTTTTTACCTCCATACAGTCCATTCCTGAACCCCATTGAAAATGCCTTTGTTGTTTTCAAGCTTAAATTGCGAGCTTGACCAGGGAGAGGCTTGACAACCCGACAGAAGGTATTTCTGTCGCGGAACATCGCTTGCAGCTTCTTACTGACCTATCCTCCTCAATAATCGAGGATCAAGAGACAATAAGTGCCGAAAAATGAACCACGTGATGAGGTACATGCATCGTTGCTTTGCCATGGCCGACATTATACAATAGCTTGCGATGCTTAATTATAAATTTGGAATGAACTTGATTGTTTTCTATACATTTTGATTTTTATAGTTACGAACTTGATTGATTATTTGCGCTACTGGTTGAAATAGAAATGAAATTGATTGAAATAACTCCAATGGTAGAAATTGATTGAACTTAAACAAACTTGATTGAGTTAGCTATGAATCTGACTGGAAAAACCTG
>CAJQUW010003216.1:0-100577 GCA_907163375.1 Prostheceraeus crozeri
GAAACATTTGGCAAATGTCTCCAATAAAACTTTCTAACACTGTGAAAGTAAGTTACAAGACATTCTCCACTGTGCAGTAAAACCTTTTCGATAAAACTTTCTAATGCTGCTGTGAGTTCGGTCAGTCATACAACTTCAATGATGAAACTTTATTTTCACAAACGTGCGTCGCGGTAAAACTAGTTGACTACACTGACACTTACATTTTATGACATGTGTGTTTCATAAAACATCATGATCAAACTTTTCTAACTATACATCAACCTGTGTAGCAGTAAAAACTTTTGTACAACTTGATACACTTTCTGACGACGTTCACAAGATCTTATTCACTACTAAAGAGAGAAGTCTGTAATGTGTTGCATGTGGTGCAAGGGTGGCCTCCCATTTCATTTCATCCATCATTTTTCTTCCCCTCTGCATTCCATATCCGAAGATATGTGGCGGGCTTGGGATCGCTTTAGCTGCATTAGAAGGTTGGTCCTTAAAAGAGCCCATGGGTCGTTCTCGGGGTGATTGGAGGAATATGGGACTCAAGCTTGCCGCTTCGTCTCCGGCTCGTTGACGGAAGCAGGTGGGCGCTTCTCATTGATATCTGTAAAGAAAGAAGTTGTTAGTTATCATCTTGACTTCTAAGTTACTTGTTTTAACTTACAAAGCTTCTCCGGACGTGGTTCATATAGGAATCCGGTGATGTCTTCCGAGTGGTTGAATGTAAAGTGAAGACAGTCAACACACTTCTTCAGCCTGGAGTAACACCGCTCACCTCTTCCTCGCTCGTAGAGAAGTGGCTCCGCTATCACCTCTCCCCTCTTGATTGGGATGTGTAGACGACTTGATCTCTGTCGCTTCTTATCACTGTCTTGTACCTTGCAATGTAGCTCCTGATTGCTCTCAATCACCTTCCCCAACTTCCTCCGCAACCCTTCGATCTGCCCTTCCTCTCCCATCCGCGTCATCTCCTTCTCTCTTTTCTCCTTCTCAACTAGCAAGCCTTCTTCTCTCGCATTGCGCGACAGGTTCTTCAACCTTTCACGCTCCAACTCGCCTTCTTTTTCATTTAACGCCTCCGTCACCTTCTTCAGCTCCTGTGTCATTCGCGAAAAATTCTCTGATTTCTGCTTATAGTAGAAAGTATCTTCCTTCCACTTAGCAAGATCTTTTTCCAGCTTTTCATGCTTAGCAAGCAGTGGTGGACGATCTTGAAATGTGCGGCATTGAGTTACAATTCCGCTACTTCTCGCTGACTCTGTCTCGCTATCGAGATCAACTTTGTTGGATCCTTCCTCAGCCTCCCCTTCACTCTCGCTACTGGTCTCGCTGAGATCAGAAACCGACTGTGGTGCTGACTCGCTCAGGGCTGGAGTAGCTTCTGGTGGTACAATTGCAGCGACTGCCTGCTGATTTTCAAGCGTCTTCAGTTCTATGGCAAATAATCTTTCTTTCTTTGCCTCTGTGAGCTCTTCCTGCTCACATTCGCTGTGTGTGGAGTGCCATTCCGTTGGTGACTCTAATAGACGGGAAACTTGGTGTTTGCTGCAAAAGTAGCGCAGCCCAACAACCTGCCTCTTATTCGCACACTTGTGCTTTTTAAATCCGTCACTCTTAAATACTTTTGAGCAGAAGGACAACTTGTACGTTGTTCGCACATTTGCGGCTTTAGGCATTTTTCTGAAGTGAAATGGGAAAAACAATGATTATAAGTCCGTAAACGTTTGATAGCAAACGATTGATTCGTAGTTTATAAAATTCCTGATTTATGAAACTCTAAAGACTGTTCGCATTCGTTTGATAGCAAACGATTGATTCCTAGTTTATGAAACTCTAAAGCTTCTTAACAAACTTTGTCAGAGCACTCACCATTCGTCTTGCAACTTGAAACAGGAGTGAAGACTAGAGAAAAGTCGCGGTTTATATACCCAGCGAGCACAAAGCCATGATTCAGACCTTCCTTATTTGGCCGTGCTTTTGACTTGACAACAGCAGTTTTACCATGTATGGGCATCGGCAGTCACCTTGCTTTCCGTTACCAACTCCCAACACAAAGACGGATTCCCCTATGACGCGAAAAGGTTTGACGTCAATGCCTGCAGTAACCATCTCATTTTTACCAAGTTACAATGACAAACGATAGACGTTGCCAACCTGGATTACTGAGGCTAGACGAAGAAGGCCTGATAGCAAGCCAGCAACCGTTTGGGTGTTAAGCTCTTGAATCCGTTACAGGCATTACTCAGAGGGGATCTTATCCCAGCTCCAAGGCCTCGACCCACAAATCCAACCTCGGGCGGACAGAGCGTGCGTCATGTCACTGTGTTGGTATCCGGGCCCCGATTGTGACATAAAAAGCGGGGAGTTATTTACAAGAGGAAACATCCCAAGTCGTTGCTTTGATCAGCTTGATAGCAAGCCGTAGAGAGCTTGATTCACCAGCGTTTTGCAATGGAGATGTTTAGAGGCCACCCATGACAAGATAGCTAAGACTCAACCGATTGGCGTTCAAAGTGCTACGTTGAGAACTGTGTCAAATGCCCAACATGAGACATGAGTTGCCCCAGCGGTTTCGGTCTAAACTATGACACACTCCCTTGCCACACTCATCACTACGGCATCGTCCGCCGTCCCGAAGGAACACCCTGTCAGTGGAATATTACAGCAAAACTCTCCGTGTCTTGCTCGCTTTCAGTGAAAAGCCGCTTATACCATGACAAGACTGGCTCAGACATCATTAAAGATGCTTTCATTGACTTCAGCAGGGTCGAAAACCCAAGAAAACCTCCAAAACTAGTGAATTTAAATTTTTCAACTTTTTAGCACTACTTATGACATTTTATAAGTAGTCTATCACTTAGGGCAGGTCAATAGCGACCGAACCTTTTTTGAATCAAGTCAAACGGACTTGTAGAAGCAAAGTTACAAGCCTTAAAAGTTTTGGAGTCTTTTATTGCCTGGAGACGAAGGCCATCTCCTGGCTAACCTCTAAGTCTGACGGCTTAGCTGATATCACCAATGAAATTTTCGAAGTCGGTTTCTTACAGAAACCTGGAATTTGGAATGTCCGAAGCTATCATCGGAGCTCAGAGAGACGACCTACCTTTGACAATCTCTCGTATGAATGACAAGTCTCTGTCGGTTCCCAGCTTATATAGTGTGTGGCGATCAGCTGATGACGTAATACCCATCATCCAAATCTTTAAATCCGTCTATCTCCGATTCTAGTGCTCCGATTGATCTGGAAATTCACCATTTTAATGTAGAATTTGATGCTGAATCCGAATCTGGCCTCTGTTTTCCCACCCAATGCTTCTTTTTGGCTCTACAGTAGGCAGCCATCGCAAAAATTCTAACTCGTTTTTCGGAAAATGATGAAAAATTTATTCTCTCCGATGGCTTTCAAATATACCATGCCGAAGCAGAATTCGACACTGATTCCAAATCTGGTCTCTGTTTTCCCGTTCGAGGCTTGCTTCACCCGCTAGAGCGATTTTCATAAACATTCTAACTCTGTCGTTTTTCGCCAATGTCCCAAATTTTCAATAACGTCTCACCTCTAAACGAAGGCAGAGTGGAACAAGCCATGTTTTCCACTGAATTTGTCTCATTCTTAGCTTTCAAACGAGCTATTGCACGACTTTCTACGATCTCTCACACCAAAGTTGGAAGTTTAGCAGGAGGGGGGGGGAGTCAGAACTTTTTCTCTCCGATTGAGTTGGGAAGAAGTTCCTACACCCAAAATTGGTCAAAACGTCCAAATTTCCACTCCGTTTTCCCATCCGAGCATTCCTTCTGCCCGAAAAATAAACTTTCTCATCCCAAAACATCCAAAACCCGACTTTTCCAACTCTGACGTTTTCCTGACATTTTCCTCCCTCAACCCAAGAAAATTAGACCAAACTGAGCTTTCCACTGCATTTTTCTCATTCTCAGCTTTCAAATGAGCTATTACTCGACTTTCTACGATTTCTGACACCAAAGTTGGAAGATCGCTGCCGAGGGGGGGACTTCTTCAAAACTTTTTCTCTCCGATGTCGCTGGAAACATCCCTCCTAACCTAACATTTCACGTAGATTCCGAATCTGGCCTCCGTTTTCCCATCCGAGAACTCCTTCTGCCCGAAAAATGGACTTTCTCATCCCAAAACCACTAAACCCCGCCTTTTTCCAACTCTGCCGCTTTCAGAGATTCTACCCCTTGCCTCCCAGGAAAACTCCTCCCGCCTTCCTTCCCCACCCAAAATTTCAAGTAGATTCCAAATCTGATCTCCACTTTCACATCCGAACCCTCCTTCATGACGATTTCCAACTTTTCTCATCCCAAAACCATCAACATCCACCCTTTCCTCACTCTATCCTTCCCACATTCCACCCCTTCTCCCTTCCGAGATTCCACTCCTAGCTGGAAAACTCCCGCCTTCCTTCCAGAGGGGGGGGTAGGGACCTGTTTCCTCCTCTCGGACCCATTCCTCCCAGCACATCCTTGGCCATTTCCTTCCTCTCTCCAGAGGGGGGGGGGTTAAGTCAGCCTGATGACTCATCGTTGCACATTTTGTGCTTGAATTTGGGATGGGAGTAGTAAGAAAACGGCGAACAGCCGACCGGCGCCCCCCTCTGGAACGACAGTGTCGTGGTCGGCCGCCGTGGTGCTTTGAGTCTGACTCCCCCCCTCTGGAACGACAGAGGTCTGCCGTGGTCTGCCGGCCAAGTTGGTCCGAAAGGTTCGCTGACGTCCCCCCCTCTGGAACGACAGAGTGTCGTGGTGGACTTGGGCGACCGCCAGGTTTTGTCTTGAGGCTATAGTGTGTGATGTTTTTCGTGCAATCTGATGAATGTTGGGTTGAAAATGGGCTGTTTCGAGTGGAAGCAGTGCTCGGATGTGAAAACGGAGGCCAGATTCGGATTCAGCGTGAAATTCTGCATCGGTATGGTGAGTTTCAAGTCAATCGGAGAGAAAAATTTTCGCTGACGTCCCCCCTCTCGGCACCGACCTTCCAACTTTGCTTCCAGTGGACGGATTTTGTCGTGCAATAGCTCGTTTGAAAGCTAAGAGTGAGACAAATTCAGTGAAATACACGGCTTGTTAATATCTGTCTTCGTTTAGATGTGAGACGCCATTTAAGATTTTAGGTCGGAGCTCGCTCACCTGAAAAATCCTAAGTGTCAGAGTGGCTTTGTATGGGCAAAATTTTGAAAATTTTCCAAAGTGTCGCATTTCGACCTGGGACCTTTACCAAAACATTTTTCATCCTATTTCGCTGACGTCCCCCCCCTCGGCACCGACCTTCCAACTTTGCTTCCAGTGGACGGATTTTGTCGTACAATAGCTCGTTTGAAAGCTAAGAGTGAGACAAATTCACTGAAAGACACGGCTTGTTAATATCTGCCTTCGTTTAGATGTGAGACACCATTTAAGATTTTGGGAGATTGGCGAAAAACGACAGAGTTAGAATTTTGGACGTTTTGGGCTGTAGCGTCAAAACGAAGCATTGGATGGGAAAACGGAGGCCAGATTTGGAATCAGCTTGATGTTATTGTCCAATGAGGATCATCATCCAATGAGAATCAAGCATTTCTATATAAATAGCGAGCCTTCCACAGTGAGAATCATTCCATCCTTGAATCACACGAGTGACGGATGCACATTTTCTCTCTCTCTACTTCCCTGTTCTATTATCGAACTAAAATGGTAAGTCGCTACTTCCCTCCCTCTCCTCCCTTGAACGTAAACTTAATACAATCTTTTTCATTTTCAGGCATCTACTCCATCTGCTGCACTAGTAGGACAAAATGGCGGTCAAACGTTACAAGGTTCGCTACGATCAGATCATCTACAACTGAGGCCAGTGGAAGAAACAACCAAGGTACATAATCCTACACCGCTACAGCGTAAATTTAAACAACTCTTGTGTTATGACGATCATAGAGTAGTACTCCAAACGGGAATGCTCCCTTCCACGGATGTCAAGATAATGCGCAATCAGTATGGGGACTACATACTGATCCCCGTGAGTCCGTACATTCGCCGCCAACTTGATATTATTGAGGAGTACGTGACATTAAATATGGACATTCCTACTCCTCTTGCTCAAGAGTGGAAGGCGAGAGATGACAAGGATACTCCCTATAGAAAGATTTGGGATGGTAATCACATTTGCCTACCGGTATCACATTGGTGTACTTACTATAAGAAGGAGGGAGATCAATCAATACCCATCAGATGTGATGAGCTCGGAGAAGGTACTTGGGATATCCTTTTCAAAGTGAATGGGCTATATTATGGTAGACACAAGGATAATAAAATAGCCTCTCTCTCCATGCATATGGAATCCATCCTATATATTCCAAAACCACCCAACGTGGATGACATAATTGATCAAATCCTTAACAGCAGTGGTACGAAGCGCAAGTCGGAGAAGAATGCTGCATCAAAACGCAAATCAAAGAAGGAGAATTACTAGTCCTTTCCTAACTCTACCCTATGACAATTCGCTTATGTGCTTTGAGTGTCGTAGACGTGGTCTTATTAGATACATTTTATTTCTTCGTTGCCATCATATCATTTGTGTATTTTGTCGTGAAAAGCATCGATGTAATTCTTCATTTTGTAATATGTTATAGAACGTTTCCTTAGATGTGTAAATTTCCGTTTTAGGCTTCTATCATCATTTTTATGGATTGTGAGGGTGAACCTGTACAGGAGCTCAGTGCTATTGCCATGAACAATTGGACATATCAGATTGTTAGTGTCTATCATCAACATGCCAACTGTGATCCCAATGTTGATCAATGGGCGACAAAACACATTCATGGACTTAATCTGAAATATTTACAAGACTATGGCTTTTCTTGTGACAGTGCTCTTCTTATTGACTTTAAACGATGGTTAGCTGCTTTCAATGTTATACGCATCTTTTGTAATAATCCTGGTAAGGAGAGGAAAGTATTTCCCAATTGAATCATTGATGATATTTTGCTCCCGCCTTGGGATAGTAGAGTGAATCAACACTATCATGAAGTCACGAAACTTTTTAAGGATTTGTCTGTTCCTATTTTGTCTGTTCGTTGTAGTAGCTACGTTCATAACCAATGCTTCTTTCCTCCTTACCTCAACACTGCCAAAGTCCTGTATGGTTATCATTGCTCGCTGTATGATAGTTACCAGCTGTATCTATTTTATCTCTTTCAAACCATTGATTTATAATGCATGCTTGTTACCGTTATTCAATAAATGTTACTATGAGAAGAGTTGTTGTTTTCATACAATGGATGGGTTAGTTAAAGGGCGATCATGTCTTTCTCAAATGACTGCGGAACATTACATTTTCATAGGCAAAGTTTAAAAGGAGCTGTTCAAGATTATGTGATAAATTTTCATAAAGATGAGACCGACATCGAAGCAGTGGTCGATGATGCTAGCACTCTATTTCTAGAGTTAATGAATACATTCTCTCATAGCATTATCATGGCGCGATTAGTTGCGAAAATTAAGTTTAGTCATTTTGGAAAGGAAGAGGTGGAAAGTCGCTCTTTCCATTTTGCTTCTTATTTAATGGAAGTGGTAGATCACCCCAAAAAATTTTTTAAAAGACATAAGATAAAAATTGCTGAACGTCTTAACGCATTTAACAATCATGGCAGCAGTCTAGTGATTGAAGCGATTTCAGATATTCACATTCAACTTTCCATAAAGGAAAATTGAAAATGCAGTGGTACTTGATTGTAGCACAACTGGTTTTCGAGCTATGCCTGCTCACTCTCGAAGTATATTCCTTCTGTACATGTGTCTATTATTTAGAAGAGGCTAGCAAATTCATATCTTCAAAAAGACTTGCTATAGACATCAGTAACGGTGAAACTATGTGTTGTGATGTATGTAAGCGAAAGGATGGAAATGAAAAGCGCATCTTCAAGAGATGTAAGCATGCTTTTTGTCAACGCTGTTTCATACGTAATTGCATTCAACTTTGCAAATGTAGCCACTGTGATATTGCTCATTTCGAGTGTCACTTATGTCGCAATAGTTAGTACCTATGCAAATGTGGTAAAGATAGGTTTTAGCAAAGACTAACACGGAAAATGGCGAAACGTAAAATGACGAAATGTAAAAGTCAAAAGTCTTCAAAGTTTTCTTCAGCCATTCAAGCTCTCCGACGAATGAAAGCAAATCAGCGATACAATGCCATACGACATGCTAACGATAAATTCATTCGTGAAATTATTTCTCATGTGAGAAAGTTGAGGACGAAGAAATTAGCACCAAAACAACGAAAGCTACTTAAGCGATATGCTACAAAATTGCGTTTCATCTCCAATCCTAAAGTCACCCTTCAAAGAAAGAGGAAAACTCTAACACAAAAGGGCGGTTTCCTTCCAGCGTTACTACCGATGTTAGCTCCTGTCGTGTGTAACCTATTGGGTAATATCTTGGCTCTAGACGTTAATTATGCAAATGTTGAATCTCAAAGTATTATAATGGATTTCAGACTTCAATGTGAGAAAGTTCTGACTGTATCAGGTCCATCTCATGCAGGTAAAACTGTTTTCACGCTGAATTTATTGGCTAAAAGAAGGGAGTTGTTTAAGGAACCTATCAATCGAGTGATTTGGTGTTATGGTATTTATCAACCGTCGCTGTTTCAGGAATTGCAAAGTCGCAACTTTATTCGACATGAAGGAATTATTGCAGAGGATAAACTTCAGTCTAATGATGTTGTTGTATTGGATGATCTATTAAAAGAAAGTAAGAATTCAAAAGATGTTACAGATATGTTCACTCGTGCAGCACATCATAAAAGGTGTTTTATCATCTATATCACACAAAATTTGTTTCTTGATGGAAAAGAAGCTCGTACACGAAACCTGAATACACACTATTATGCTATTTTCAAGAATCCGCGAGATAAAAGTCAATTTGAAATTTTAGCGCGACAAGTTGCACCCAGAGGATCAAAAGCCTTAATTGAAATTTTTCAAGCAGCTACTGAAAAACCACACGGTTACTTATTCATTGACTTTACGCAGGAGTGCCCGGAAGAATTTAGATTTCGAAGTGATATTTTGAAAACTCCCATGGTTATCTACAAACTATGAGTTCTTATTCTCGCATGATTGTTATTCCTCAGGATGAATATGTACAATTGACTGCCATGCAGCAAGTAAAGCAACCTCTTGCAAATCAAATGTATAGGAAAGAAATAGATTATCAGCAAAATGTTCACATCAAAGATCCACATCGTGCTGTATTATTACAATCGGAAACTGTTGAGCAATTGAAAAACTTGAAGAATAAGATGCGTGACTCTGTATCGACTGCTACACCTTTAGCATCTCGCGCACATGCCATATCTCTTTTCAACAGTATTGAACCCCACCTCAATGTAAATGATAGAGGAGAAATCATTACAGATGAAAATAAAGTGATTGATGCTTCACGTTTTGAAGACTTAATTCAGTATGCGACGCGTAGGAAGCGCCGTCAGGGCTATGTTCCACCTGGTTGGTCATACTTTCTTAAACTATTGAAAAAGCATGTACCAAAATTTGCTTTGAATAATGAGACATTGAAAGAACTTGATTCAACAGTGGCTACTGCTCCAATGCTTCAGACGATGAAAATGCCAACAAATTGGTTTAAGACGTCACCTGCTACATCCCCTCCCACACTCACTAAGCAAACAAGAGGAAGAACTCGACGTAGATCTACGCCACCACTAAAACTGGTAAAAGGAAAACGTAAAGCAGCTCCTCCCAAGAAATACATGTTCTCAGACTATTAATATGAAGCAGATGTGTTGCTTGCCATGTAATGAGCCGCCAGAGGTGAATGTCGTTGTCACTTGCACTTGCTGCGCCAGCTCTCACAATGAAACTCCTAAGCAATGTGAACACGATCGCAAAACCGCTAAAGCTAAATGCTGCAGTTGTTGTAAATGTAGAAAGGCAAGAAAGCAAAAACATGAGAAGGAGGAAAAAGAGTCAGTCGTCATCAACTGAACGTTTGAAGTCAATCTATTATGATGTAAAACATCCGGCAGGATTTGCATCGATCAAGAAATTATCAAAAGCGAGTGGTCTTCCACAATCACAAGTGAAGCGATGGTTAAAGGGTCAGGCTACCTATACACTCCACAAACAAGCGAAAAAGAAGTACCGCACCCGCCATTATATTGTTCATGACATTGATGAACAGTGGCAAGCAGATTTGTGTGATGTCGCCTCCATTTCAAAACATAACTCGGGCAATAATTTTATTTTAACCGTCATTGATATTTTCTCGCGTTATGCGTGGGCTCAACCTTTAAAAACTAAAGAAGGGAAAGGAGTAGCAAAAGCATTCCAAACAATTTTTCGAGAAGGTCGCATTCCAAAAAGAATTCAGAGTGATCAAGGAAAAGAGTTTGAAAATCAGCATGTGAGAAGATTATTTGAGAGGCATGACATTGAGTTGTTTAGTGTAAAGAGTGCTTATAAAGCTGCACTCGTTGAACGTTTTAATCGCACATTAAAAAATTGCTTGTGGCGACATTTTACTGCCAACTTGACACAAAATTGGACAAAGGTTCTACAAGATACACTCCATGCCTACAATCACTCTATCCATCGTTCTATTGGATTCAGACCAGTAGATGTAAATGCTGACAATGTAGATAAAGTGCATGAATCATTCGAACGTAAACCCACTCATGTGAAAAGTGATGTGGAAATTGGTGATAAAGTTCGTATCTCAAAAGTGAAAAGTGTTTTTGCTAAAGGGTACCTTCCGAATTGGACAGAGGAGGTATTTACAGTATCAAGTATTAATCAAAAAGACTCTCCCACCACCTACAAGTTGAAAGATTACGATAATGAAGAAATTGAGGGTAGCTTTTACCGCGATGAGATTGAGGTAGTCACTGAAAGTGAAACATATTTGGTAGAGAAAATCATTCGATGTAAAAAACGGCAAGGTGAAGAATGGTGTCTTGTTAAATGGACTGGTTATCCTTCAAGTATGAACTCTTGGATGCGTCGTGCCGACATCTTTCATCTAAGTGATCGACAGTGATTCATGCAAAGTTGTAACTAACAATGTTTAGGGTTTGAGCTATGAATCCAACTGCCTCATTTTATTCACGACCCTCCTATGTAAGTGGTGGAGGACAAATTTACATCGGCGCTCGCCGCCAACGTGGAGGTAGCATACTTGGTGCACTGAAATCTGTTGTAGCACCTCTCGTATCCAATGTCGGAAGATCTTTAAAACGAAATGTTTTAAGTAATGCCGTTGGCTTTGCTGGTGATGTTGCTAGTGATCTTTCCAGAGGTAGAAGTTTTAAGAGCAGTTTGTTGAATCGTGGGAAGGAACGTGGTTGAAAAGCATTGAAGCAGACCTTTGCTGGTGTTACTCAAGGAAAGAAATCGCCTAAACGAATGAATAAAGGAAGAAGGAAACATCGCGGAGCTGGTAGGATGCGATCTTCAGTCAAAAGGCATTCACGCAAACGTCGCAGAGGCTCTAATCATTCATCAGGCGCTAAACGACGACGCTGCTATAACTTCTAATCATGGAGTGTAAAACTTCCGGATTTTGTTTGTTTGATCAACAAGCCATACAGACAGATATTCTTAGTTCAAGTATTGTAGATTATCATCCTCGAACAGCTGAGAATGCTGGCCCCATTGAATTTGTTATTCCTGGTGGTAGTGATGACTACATAGATTTCAGTTATGCGATGGTTGATTTGAGGTTTAGAATTAAGCAAGCAGATGGAACTGCTATTGAAGATGTGCATAAAGTTGGACTGAACAATTTACCATTGACTACATTACTTCGCGATGTTTCTCTAACGATTGGAGAGCAGCAGGTGGAAGGTGGTCAAAGCGATTATCCCTATAAATCATATTTCAATCATGTATCACAGTTTCATCCAGCAGCACAAAAAAGTCATATGGAAGCCATGGGATGGTACAGAGATGAAGCAGGAAAATTTGATGTTGAAACAAACAGTGGCTTTGTAAAGCGATCTGCTATGATTAAAGATAGTAAAGTATGAAGAAAACTAAATCGTCAAAGTCGTCTCCTGTCAGTAGGCCTAAGAACAGTGGTATCACCAGTGTAGGATCCTCCAACAGTAGGTCGTCTGTCACGCACCAGAATTCGTCACAGTTTTCGAAGACCAACCAAGTTTCAAAAGACCCTAAAGCTCCCCAAATGAAGAGTTGCTGGTGCAAACAACCATCCAGCAAGTCTGAAATTGAATGTTCAAGTTGTAGAGATTGGATTCATTACTCTTGCCTAGGACTTTCCATTCAGGATTTATCGTCAGTCATTAACGATGATCCTGGTCTCTATCTCTGTAAAACCTGTGTGAGTCAACCCACTGAAAACTTGAAACAAATAAAGACAGATCTTCAAGCTGCACACTCATTTGCAGCTATATTTTGCTTCGACCAGAACGTTTATGATATCTTGAATGATGCATTATTTGTCAATGGTTCTTGTAGTTTATTGTCTTCTTCGTCTCGCTCACAGTTGGTCAATTCTGACGCTAATGTGCAAACCGGAGCTTCATATCCGGAACATGAGGCTCTCGAGAAATCACTCTCCATTCTACGCGAATCGATAGATGCCTTATCGAAGAAGATCAACGAATCTCTCCCGGCACGCCTCGCTGAACTAGAAAATAAAATAGAATTTCTAGCCACCTCCCTGCATTCCTCAGGGTCTTCTAGAGATGAACGGTCATTTGCTGGTGTTGTGAAGTCCCCACTATCTTCTCATCAGTTGTATCCCTTTCCTCAGATGCCCCAGAGTGCCTCACGTGAATCGAGTGCAACCTATTCCGAAGCAACTAGCTCAGGCGTTGTTATACCTAATGAGCTTATTTTGTCAAACTTCCCGGAAAAGGAAGATTTGTCACTGAGCATTGCTGAACTTATGAATTGTTTTAGGGACAACGGACTATTTTGCCCTGGTCCTTTTGATGTTGTTCGGTTAGGTAGGTTAAAGAACTCGACTACCGGTCCAAGAATCGTAAAGCTCATATTTCACACAACATTCGATGCTAAGTCGTTCAAGGCAGGGTTTTCTCGTATTAGCTCCTCTCATAAACTCTTCTCGGACACGAAGTTGAGGTACAGTTTGTCTGCGCAAGGCCGAGCTTTGAAAAAACGATGCTTTGAGCTGAATTCTCCCCACTCCTCAGTTTCCTCTGATATGCGCAGTGAAAGCTATAGCCTTCGTGAATCGGGTACTATTTGGCGCTTTATTAAACTAGATAATGGGAGCTGGAAGAGAGACATGCATTGGTCAGATGCTCCAAAAAACTGAAACCTGATAACTTTGTTCATACCAGCAACTCTCAAAACATTGCTCCTACAGTAAGCCAAAGCAGTTCTGCTTGTAACTCTGTTATAAAGTGTGTCATGAATAACGCGAGATCATTAAAAAACAAATTGATTAATCTTTGGCAACTACTTTCATCCTGCGTCTACGATGTTCTCGTTTTTACGGAGACATGGTTATCACCAAATATTTCAGATAGTCTTCTTACCAGTGCAACACCCTACAAAGTAGTGCGTTGTGATCGTTCTGATGGTTACGGTGGGGTTGCAATTTTTGCGCGAGACTCCTTTTCTCTGAATTGTCGAACCTCTCAATCAACTACCTGCTTGAATTTTCTATGTCTCGACATTGATTTACCCAAGGGAACATCTTATAGATTTATCTCATTGTATCTTCCTCCCCCTGTCTCCTCAGACACTGCCAATTCCTTAATTGATCTACTAGATCTGTGGATTAATCCAAACAAACCTACATTCTTATGTGGAGATCTAAACCTACCACATATAGATTGGTCCATTCCCATAAACCGAGGTGATGCTGCTCATGAGACGTTCTTAAACGGTATTTCCCAGAATAATCTTACACAACTGGTTGAAACTCCAACTCGAGGAAACGCCATCCTAGATCTCGTGCTCACAAATTGTCCAAATGTTGTCTCTAAAATCATTGTTTCCCCTTCCTTTCACTCTTCTTGCGATCACTTGTCTGTTGAATTCTCTATCCTGTTACCGAGCACTCTTAGTCCTCCGAAATCCACTCGTCGTTTTTACGACTACAATAAGGCAGACTTCAATGGCATGTCCACGTACCTTAGCAGCATTAACTGGTCACCTATCATGAATGGTTCTGTAGATGTTGAAACTGCGTGGGATTTCTTTATTTTGACTATACATAGCTGTATTGCACAATATGTCCCTGTAATTACCGAAAAAAAGTATCGCTCAAGAGCTCCGAAAATTCTACGAAAACTCCTTGCTAAGAAGAAGAAATATTATAAGAAAAATTCCGCAAAATATAAAGAAGTTGCACAAGAATATGATCACGCAGTAGAACAAATAGCGATGTTTAGAGAGGAGAAGCTAACTCAGAGTGGAGATATTCGTAAATTTTACGCCTATGCTAAGCGCCGAACGAAAAGTAGTCGCGCAATTCCACCCATCTGCAATGAAAATGACAGCATGATTTTTGACACCCTCGATAAAGCAAACTTATTAAATGCTTACTTTGCATCCGTTTTCACATCAGACGATGGTGCCTTACCTCCCTTCCCTAAACGAGTGAATCCTGGAATATCTCTGGATTTCATTCATTTTAATCCGGAAATTGTTGAAAGAGCTCTAGAACGGTTGCCGCCTAAATTATCACAAACTCCTGATGATATCCCTCTACTTATTCTTCGACGTCTTGCTAGTACTCTCGCATTCCCATTAAGTTGCATTTTTGATCTATCCATGTCAACCGGCAAATTACCATCTACTTGGAAAAAAGCTCTAGTCTGTCCAGTCTTTAAGAACAAAGGATCCTCCTCTTCCCCCAATAGCTATCGCCCGATCTCACTTACCTCTGGCTGTTGTAAGGTCATGGAAAGGGTAATTTCTGATGAAATATATTCCTATACAATGAGCCATAAGCTTTTATCCATGGAACAGCACGGCTTCCTTCCCCGACGTTCAACAGTTACACACATGCTCAGTTCGATATTCGAAATGTGTTCTGCATTAAGTCTCCATAATCGCTTCGATTGCGTGTACATTGATTTCTCTAAGGGCTTCGACACAGTATCAATACCTAAGCTTCTCCATAAACTCTCAAGCTATGGTTTCAATGGTCAATTGCTCCAATGGATTAATAATTATCTATGTAATCGAACTCAGAAAGTCATAATCAACACCATCACTTCGGACGCGGTAGCTGTTACAAGTGGCGTACCCCAAGGCTCTGTTCTTGGACCTGTATTGTTCCTTCTTTATGTCAATGACGTGTTTGACTGCCTTGTTGGATCGACTTCAGCCCGCCTTTATGCTGATGACTTGAAATTTATGTCAACCAGAAGTTATAACTCCTCTTCACAAGTATCTTCAGACCTAAAACATACTCTTCTCAAATTTGATAATTGGTGTAAAACGTGGCAACTGAAGATTTCTATGCAAAAAAGCTTGCTGTTTACTGCAGGAGATCGATATGCTCCTTCCGTCAACTATCATCTCGACAGCGTATCCCTGAAAAATTCAGTCACTGTGAAAGACGTGGGCTTTTTAATCTCATCAGATCTCAGATCTAGTGATCACTGTGCGCGCATCAGCTCAATCGCATATGCCAGAGCATACTGTATCCTAAAATCTTTCGTTTGCCACAACTCTCGTATCTTAATGAAAGCCTTTGTTGTCTTTGTTCGCCCTCTCTTGGAATATGGAAGTGTAATCTTTTCACCGTACCTCAAACGCGACATTTTTCGTATTGAGCGTGTTCAGAGATTCTTCACCCGCATCGTCTGTAAACGCTCTGGTATCAAGTATGACAGCTACTCTCACAGATTACAATTGTTAAGATTAAAATCTCTAGAATATAGGCGCATTTTGTTGGACTTGTACTTCTTGTATAAACTGTACTACAATCATTTCGACTTGTCGCTCAACTCTTTCTTTACCACCTACCTTTCTTCTCAAATTACTCGAGGTCAATCACGTAACAGCTGTCAGATTGTGCCAGTCTTTAAAGTTAATTCGAACTATCTCAGTGGATTGTTTTTCTTTCGCGTCATCAAAATATGGAATTCATTAAACGATTCAATAGTAAAAGCTCCAACCTTCATGATGTTCAAGAACAGACTCAAATCAATTGATCTAAGTGAATTTTGCTCATACTGTGACTGCTAACATGTGATTTCGTATAAAATTATTTGACAAGTGCTTTTTATACCTGATGGTAAATTTTATTTAGATACATTCCTACATTCCATATTGAAGATGATTCTCATCATAATGAAGATCAAGAATAGTCTCAATCTCATTGATCCGAGTGAATTTGTATATATTGTGACCATGATCATTAAAGTGTAAATTTTGTATAGATGATTTTGTTGCATTCATTCTTGTATTAGATTTAAGCATTTACGTTCTTTTGCTCCATTGTGAGGACTCCCATTCAATGAACTCTTATCATGTCGTGATCATCACTCTTCAAATTTGTAAATATAGGCCCTATAGATCTCACGTATTTTGTATATGGTATATGATGTACAGTGTATATCATGATGACTCTGAAAATTTGTGAATATGTAGGTCTCATATAATTTGTTTATGATGTGCATGTACATCATGATCACTTGGTGTATTTGTAAATATATATCTCATGTATTTTTTATTGATGCTAAACTTTGCGTATGCATATGTAACACGTTATCAACGCTTGCTTGTAAGTGCCCTCGCGGCCATCGCTTTGCGTTTTCTGTATATTTCAGAATAAACATTTATGACTTATGACTTATGTCAGCTATATGGTCCGCTGAATTTAGACTTCTTTAGACAGTCAAAGGTTTTACTCTGTAATACCAGCATGCGACTCAAGCTGACATTGAATAAGCCTGAATTTGCACTGAATGCATTTGGTAAAGTTGACAATTTTAGAATTCATGTGGAAGATATTGCACTTTACATTCGTCGAGTAGTACCGAATCCAAGTGTCATTAGAGGACATGCTGAAGGTCTTAACCGCAAAAATGCCATTTACCCCGTTCAGCATACAAAGCTTCTCACCTTTACAATTCCGAAAGATCAAAAGAGTTTCATGAAAGATGGCCTCTTTCCATCGGAAGCACCGAAGCTCCTCATGGTGGCAATGGTTGAAAATGATGCATTTAATGGTAATATAAAGAAGAATCCTTTCAATTTTAAACACAATCAGTTAAGTGAAATTGCTTTACGTGTAAATGGTGTGAGTCATCCTGGTCCACCCTACAAATCAGATTTTGCTGCGGATCAATTTATGCGCAGTTATGTTGATTTTATGGATGTCTTTGGCTTTTACAATACGGATGACACCAACGGACTTACTATGAAAGAGTTTAAGAGTGGATATACTATTTATGCATTTGATTTGACTGCTGACAGCGATATTAGTGCACCTTATCGTCAAGCGAACGTGCCTCATAATATTCGTTTGGATTTGACGTTCAAAAGAACACTATCTGAGACGATCAATGTATTAATTTATGCAGTCTTCGATTCAAATATTGAAATTACAAAGTATCGTGACGTGATTCTTCAGTATAATCGTTAATGAGTTGGTTGACTGCTGACGATATTAAGACTAAAGTGCAGCGTAATGCAGACGAAGCGACGTTGAAAGCTTTCGATAATGTCTATTCACTCGATACCTTACCACCTGCAGTAAATCACTATCCCATCTTTATTGTGCTAAACACTCATTCGCAGAATTTAGGCGGTGAGCATTGGAAAGCGATCTTTATTGGAGAAGACCGACGTGGTGAACTATTTGACTCTCTTGCTCAACCTCCAAATATACCAACACAGCAGTGGTTGAGAAAACATACGCGTCAATATCAGCGAAATAAACGCATACTACAACATCCACTTTCATCAACGTGTGGTGCTTTTGTACTGTACTTCATCTTAAAACGTTTACATGTATCTCGATCTGTATCTGTTATTCAAAACTTTTCATGTAATCCATCCTCTAATGAAAAAATGATTTGTAAGTTCTATCATGATTTGAAATAAAAACATCATGTTGAAAAAATTGTTTTTTATTTTACAATCCGCTGGGTACGCACATACTCGATGAGATAGTCTAGGATCACATTTGCTTGTACATGAAATTTTAGTCCAGTAATGATCACTTTACTATTATGAAAGATTGCCACATGCACAGGTAACCAACAACTAATGAGAGCTGCAGGAAAAAGTTCGGGTTCATAACACAAATTGTAACTGCTGGTACGAATCTTCAAAAATGATACACTTTCACTCAATTGAGTAGAGATCACCATATTGTCCACAGTCAGATTCGACATCACACACCTCTCCCTCTTCCATATCCGACGTAGTAGTCTCTGTAACTCTAAGCGCATTGACTGCGCCGATGAATGAGAAAGGGCGCCGAGAATCTGTGCAGTTCCATTTGGGAAGAGTTGAAGATTCCGTGAATTGTTCATCTTCACCATTAACATTTGAGGTCGGCAAGGGTAATACTTGCTGTTTGGAAGGTGTTGGTGTAATGTTGCGAGATCGATTTTGGTGTAGAGTCTGAAGCGACGGAGAATGTTGACGATGGTGTAGCGATGGCGCTTCATAATGAAGAAATGAGTAAATTGAGCGATGTACCTTCCTTTTATACTTTTCCCAACTACCTTGATGAAATGTGAAGTTAGTATGGAGTTGGGAATGATAGAGTTGAATTCGCCGTTTGTTGACGCGCAACCAGATGCGATTTCCAATACGTGAATGTCTTTTCATATAGAAGTATTTCAAATCCTTCATGATATGATGTAGAGACTGAAAATGACGATAAGATAAAGCAAACTCTCTTCTCACATTTCCAGTTGAATCTTTGAAATAGACGTTTCGATCATGATCCGTTTCAATACGTTGTAGAGAATCTAATTTCCAACTCATGGTGCGTGGTAGTCATGTCTGATTAAGATTTGCATAGTAGGGCGATGAACTCACGACGAATAAATGTCATGATGGAGCGATGTATGTATCTTCTATACTTCTCCCAATTGTATTTGCGAAATGAGAAACAGTTTGCGGAATGAGAATGGCAGATTTGAATTTCATTGTTGCGACGTTGAAGCCAAACTTGATCACCCAAGGAGATGAATTTTAATGTTTCAAAATATTCCAAGTCCCTCATGATATCATTGAGGTTGACACATTGTCGCCATGTTAATGTAATACCTCTTGATGTATGACCATGAGAATTTTTGAAATGTACGTTTCCATCACGATCAACTCTGATATATTGTAGAGAGTCCAAAATCTAAGTCTTCATGATGTTATGCAAAGTCGCAGATCAGCAATATAAAAATGTCGTTTTATCATATTTTGCTTAGCAATGCGGCCGCAAATAGATTTGCTAGTAATCGCACTCTTTTCTACTCCCATTGATCATACACAACAGCTAAATGGAAATTGGGAAGTGGGTGTCACTCAACTTGTTCATAGCAACTGTGTCTATACTTTTGATCATGAGGTGATCACTATTAATATGAGACGTACAGCTGCTTACCAATGTGAAAAGGGCTGCCGAGTGTACATTCCACAGTGGCCAAAGAAAGATCTCTTATCATGTAAAAAGTATATATATGATTTCCTGAATAAAGCGTGTAAACATATTGTCCAATTTACTCCGCACAATGATGATCATAATTATGTACATCATGTAGTTGAGAAAGATTAGATTGTTGGTTTAAGTCCAAGTTTAAGAAATGATTCAGGTTACCTCGCTAGCGCCTTAACAAGCTATGATAATTATAACGTTAATTACCACCCAAGTGGTCATAAACAGTTAATATATCGAGAGGAAGCTTATTATGTAGATCTTATTCCAAGAAATGAGAAGACGTTGGTGAAGAAGATTGTGATTAAGCCAAGAAAGACAAACATGACTCCTGAAACATTATTGAAGAAATTTAATTATCTTCTTCGAGTTGATGGCAAACAAGTGGCACCATTGACTTATATCAAATCATCTAATCATATTGCAATAAGTAAATTAAATGATGATGATCTAGTATTAGTTTGTTCAAAAGATTTTCATAAAGATGCTGTGACAAGTATCACACTCCATTTCCGAATGAAGAGTTAATGCAAACGTATGCTAATATATTTTTCCAATGTGAATAATATGGAAAGTGAAAATAAGGACTCGTTTCTAGTCTACTTACCCAGTAATGCTTCTATGAATAAATTTCCCAAAAATAAACCATCAGACTATCGAGTAGAATTAAATCGTGCACTACATTTAGAAGGTGAATTGGAGGTTGGCGTTTCTAGTATTTGCTATGATAGCAATATTCAGAATGTGAATGATTTGGAAGAAATGATATTGACTCCTCGCACCCATGATGGAATAACGATGAATAATGCATTCCAGTTCCCATACAATTTAACGTCAGATGGAAAGTGGAACTATGAATGGATTCAGATAAAATCAGATTATTATGGTCCATTTGGGAATGAGAAAATTATTAAGGCATTCAATAGTGGTAATACTTCCATCATGAAGAATAAGGATCAGAAAGCTTATGAGTTTACTATCTATCATTGGAGTGGGAGACAGTTCCTTCACTACATCTAACATCAATTGCTACTGCAAATGTTAAAAAGTTTTATTCAAATCGAATCAACAAATTTCTATATAAATTTAAAATATTTGATGAAGATGTTGTAGAATGTGAAGAACGCATCATTTTGAAAAAGCGTGGTGTTCAACCTTTATCACTTATTGAGTTAGTAAAACGATGGAATGAGACTGTGGGTAAGAAGTATGGAGAGAAAATTATGGCGGACAAAAATAAGTTGGTTATTCAGAAATATAATGACAAACTTACAGTTTATTTCTCTCCAACCTTGCGTCATTTTGTAAGACATTATACACCTATTATTGGAAGCGGTGTGGTGTATGCTTCTCATGAATATCACACTAAAGCTGATTCAGTTAATGATGAATGGTGGGTGGACATCTATGGTGATCGCATCAAGAAAATTTACCAGTCTTATCAAGAATCTAAAGTTGCTATCAATATAATGCCGCGTCTATATCATACAGTTGAAAGCTTCATTCATGTAGTAAATCCTTATATACAACAGAAGTTGAAGCATGTGATGAAAAGTAAATATGATGTAAAGACACACCACATTTCGTTTTCAATTGAAAATCAACGCGTTGTTCTGAAACTGGGTGATGACATTCAATGTCAATTGAGTAAAAATTTGAAAAAACTCTTTGGTTTTTCAATGCTACAAACTGTGTTTACTGCTGCGCATACGATTGGTATAGAAACACCAATGACACTTGATAAACATGAACAGCACCTTTACATTCAAAGTGATTTGATTCTACCTATTTCTGTTGGTGAGAAAAAAGAATACATTTTACGTGATTTCATTCATGATAAAGACGCTTCATATGGAATAGTCGAGAAGATGTTTGAATCTATTTTCTATCATCCCGTCATCAAACAAACTATACCCTCTATTGCTATCAAAATTACCAATGGTTTACAAGAGTGCATCCATGTGAAAGATACTAAATCCCTCGTAACTTTAGTGTTTCGGAAAACAAAGTGAAGTCATTGTGATATGTTTATTGAAATAAAAATATGTGTATGAAAAAGTCTTTTCACAGATATAGGGGAATGGGCTGACTGTAGGCATATATTCACAAGGAAGAAACGATCTCATGCGATACATAAAACAACCATGTATATCTACAAAAAGCAACATCAAAATACTGAGTTAAAGTTGATTATGTCAATACATCTCCTGAATGTGGTAGCGTTAGTTTTATTCTTTTGGGTGGAGGTATGTTTGTGTCAGGATGTCCATGTGGAAGAGATGTGTTATGTCTTATCCAACACCTCTTATCCTCCCATGCTGAAAGTGCCCGTTTCCTAAAAGTATGAGTTTTGATCTCATGCGACTTAGATTTTAAGATTGTCATATTGACAAACGTTATATTTTTATTTCTATAGGCTTTCCTGAAATTTTTATGTTTCATGTTAGAGACCAATGATCTTGATATGCCTTTAGCACGCTTAATACTATCGTCGCTATCCTTTAATTTCACACTGTACATTTTTGGGTGGAGGAGAATCATTTCATCTATTTCCTTCCCTGCTGTCTCATCCTTAAAGCAGCCAAGTTTTGCCTTATTTTTGATGGAGTAGAGTGGGTGATCAGTAGGATAATTTGATGCATCAAAATATCTTTCTAAAGATTTTCCTACTTCATTGAAATTTAAATCTTTTTGAGTGGTAATACCTAAGAAGAAACTATCTGTATCACCACCCAACAAACGAACCTCTTTTACGAGAGGACATGGTTTTAGTATTTTATGAAAGAGTTGGTACATTTCAAGCTTAGAGTAATCTAGTACAGCTTGGCCAATATAGATGGGCTTGCACAACTGAACTTCAGATTTTATCATTTTAACACCTACAAGGTCCCCATCGATAATGTCTCTATCGATGAATAGAGGTCATGAGACCAATTTCTTAAATTTTTTACATCATTGACTAGTTTATAGTTTACACGTTTTCTAACATCCTCCATCGTCTTACCAAATAGACTATTATTCTTATACTTATAAAAATCTTTTTCAAAATTACTTTGGGCTAGTGCACGTTTCTGGCTGTTGCTATCAATATATGGTTTGAGGAAGGCTTTCTGTCTAAATTTAATAATGCGGTGAACTCTTTTTAAAATCATACCCATTTTTAAATAAAATTTTAAGATGGAAAAGTGGACTAGATAGTTTTGCTTATCATATTGGGTGAGTAAAAGTTTGCGGCAAGGCTTATAGTCGGGTTGACCGCATGATTCTAAATCTTTATGAAATTGTTTCATAAAGTCGGAAAACATATCTTTGGTCACTTCACCTGATTCGGGTGCGAGTGGAAAATCTACGGTTTTATGTTTAATATTATTTGGATAGATTAGATCTATCTCAAAATAATATCCCCAATCACCTTCATCTGGAATTGCTAGTATGTTAGAAGGGTTGGAGAGATGCTGAATTTCACTATCATCTAACCAGCTAAACTCAGAGTGAGGGAGTGGTTTGGATAGTGAACTACCATATAAATTATTTTGGTCATAATACTTAAGATGAGTCTGATCATCGCCTACTAATTTTGATTTTAACCTATGTTTATTTACAAATGTGAGACCACCGCGAATTCCTCGCTCAAATAGATTATACATCTCTGGATCTTGTAAGAGATGAATGGTCTCACCAGTCATTTTAAAAGCAGACTTAAATGACATGGCTGGCAGACTGACAAAGTGGACGGGATCTAACTTATCTTCTTCTAATGCCACTCGTCGAAACTCCTGAAATACATCAGCCAGCAAAAATACATCTAACTTAAGATAGGCAATCATATATTCGCCAAATGTATGGCAGTCAAATTTTATCCATGCATCTTGTGCATGATCATAATCTTCGGTCTTACATTCTGCTCCGGTCAAATCATTTTTAAATTTATCTATGGGCGGAAGAGAAGTCTCGCCGAGTTTACTAATCGCATCAAAATATGCATATGGAAAGACTCCTTTCCGTGTGATGACTTCATCGGTTAGATTTGGATATTGTTTCTTAAGATTTTGTGTTAGTGGAAGAGACTTTAGATTTTGCACGAGAGAGGCCAGTGATGCAGCCATAAATTGGTAGGAATCTAAAAATTTTATATTAAAATAGACCGTCTTATTTTCTTTAGTTTTATCGACAGGCACTTTTGCTGTCATGGCCATAAACTTCTCTCTCGTTTGTGCTATTACATCAAGCTTCCACTCTTTCATTTGACCTAAAGTTCCTTTTATTATCATATGGCTGTCGTAGCCCTTGAAATTATGGAAAATGACGGGTAATGTACGCCGTTTCATCCTAAGTGAAAAATTGCATTTTGAACATAGTGCGTTTCTAAATTTACCAGTGATGTGGTCATGGTCGCGCACTTTCTTAATCTTATCATCATCAAATGTTTTCCTACATTTGAGGCAAACGTTGCAACTATCAAATTTTGCTTGATCATCTGCTGTCATATGCAATGATCTGCGATAGAGTTCACCATCATACTTTTGTTGAAATTTTACAGCCTGTTCGAGGAATTGTAGGAATTGGTAAATACAATCCTCACCTTGCCAGACGTGCATTTTATTTTTTCTATTTTGGAAATGGTCATGCCATACTTCATAGCAGGAAATGGCTGCTGCTCGATGGGTGTTATCATCGATATAGCATTCGATGTCAGCATAGATGACACGAAGAGGACTTAGTTCATCGCCATTCTCTCTATATGAAAACTCCTTATCTTTGGGCATGCGCTCCATTTGTAGTTTACCTCGCTTACACCATTCGTAATGAGTTTCAAATTTGTTTTTACTCCTAAAGTTCCGAATGCATCTGTCACAGTAATAAATCTCTGATGAGGTAGAATTTCTTAAGTGGTGGTATAAGCGAGAAATTTTGGGAATACCGCAGTAGTGCCATTCCTCACTATCATCCTGTCTTACTAATAAAAGGTTGACAACGTGCTCATAACAACTCGAACGCGAGTTGTAGCGGACACCCTTCAATCCCTTTTCCCAAACATGGAGAACTATTTTGATGTTGTTCAATTTTTCAAATTTTTCTATATCTTTAATTTTCATATCTTCACTATTGCAGTCATCAAACCTTAATTCATTCTCCCACTGTAGATACTTACTCTTACGGTATCGGCTATTCCGTACATCATTATAGAGGAGAATGGAGAGGACGGCATACTTAAAACAGTGCGATTCGCAATTTACAGAAATGACTGCTGTTTTATTTTTTAAATTTTTCGGAAGTTTAAAGGAGCCTCTTCCAGAGTAGTTTTCTAATAAAGTGATTTTAATCATGGCGGTCTCAATACCATCAAAAACGAGTCCACTATCATGCTCGTTAAATTTATCTATGTTTAATTTTAACCATTGGATATGAAAATTTATCGAAGACTCGCAGTCTACAACTTCGGTTGCAGGAGAGGAGGGTATGTGAAACTCCAACCTCTCTACTATTTGACCAGTATGGTGGTCGATTTTTACATATTTTATTTTGAGATAGATGAGCGCCTTCATTCTAAAATTGACTAAATTGTTGAAGAGCGCACCAATCAAAGATGAATTTTGATGAAACCATTCTTCAAAGTCAGTAATGGTTTCTGAGGATTCCATCTGGTAGTTCCTCAATAAATTATTTATCGACACTTCAGAGAGTCGGATAGAGGAGGTGCTGTTAGTATAACTATCGTCACTGTGTGTATGTCGAAGTCTATGTGAAGATAGTTCAAAATGTGACTCAAAAGACTGAATGCATAAATCGCAAGAAAAGGAGACATCGTTAACAGAATCATCCCCACCTTCGGAGACTGATGCTGACTTAGGTCTACAAACACCTCGCTTGATGTGTCGGACGAGATCACGCTTCCTCGTGAAGATGCGCCCACAGTCAGCACATTCCCGATCGTCGCATTCTCGCGACAATGTTGATATGGACTCGCTCGAGATGGGACTGGTATCACCTGAAAGAGAAATCATTCTATCATCTCTGTTCAAGTCTCAGTGTATTGTTACAACCTACCTTGACTCAACAACTCTAAACTTTCCTCGAGAAGGGAGGGCGTTGGTGATGAAGTTGATGCCTGAAAATTGAGGAAGATGCTATTAGCCACACGTTTGAGGGAGATGAGTGAAGAAATTTTCAACTTACCATTTCAACGAAATCAAGTTTCAGGTTGATACTTCAACAAGATAGAGACTTCACTCAAATTTGGAATTCACGAGAGAGCAGTTCACTTGTACGCCTCAAATATAGAATTCGCCAGAGAACACTTCACTTATATGTCACAAAGACAGAGTGAAATGACACGAATGTCACTTTACATACATACTTTTATATTCATCATCCATTGGCTGTTCATTCTGATTGGTCGCTTGTTGATACTTAAGAATTAGAAAACATTTCAAAGTTATTATTCACAGTCAACATGACAAGCCCTCCGACAACACCAAACACAAAATTCTCTTATCCATGCTCAACACCAAAGGCGCTCGTTGCACCAAACGCTCCAACGAAGGGGAAGGTAGAGAAGGTGTACCGACTGGACAATATCAGAAAGTTGTCATTACCAGCGGATGAGGAAGAGGAGAGTGTATGTGAGAAGGAGTGTCCCGACTTAACAGGCGTGAGGTGGAAGTATCTCCAGTACGATACTGACAATGTGATGGAGATCACCAGCACGAAATTCCTCCACCAATTATGGGAGTGGTACACCCCTAACTCCCAGCCACGAACTATGGCGGAGTGGGAGTACATCGACAAAGTGAGGCTCGCAGTGGAAGAACGATTGAAGCAAGTGAACTGTTTTTGTGATCTATGTGAAGCCAGACTCTGGGACGATATTGACGATGAATACCTTTTGAAATACATGCCATAATAAATTTTTATTTCGTATTATCTTTGCTTTCATACTGACTTACTTGAACGGGGCTTCAGTGGATGATTTAACCATGTATACATTTTCATTTGGAAATAGTAGCACGCTTAGTTTAACTTGCAAATCTTATAACATTTCATATGGGTGGTAATGGTAAATGAAATAGTGTTAAATAAAATTAAGATAGCTTACACTTCTGATACAGGGATAGCAATCGACTGCAATCCATGTGTAAAGAGCTTGTTAGACTCGCGGTAGAAGAACGATTGAAGCAAGTGAACTGTTTTTGTGATCTATGTGAAGCCAGACTCTGGGACAATATTGATGATGAAGACCTTTTGAAATACATGCCATAATAAATGTTTATTTCGTATTATCTTTGCTTGCTTTCATACTGACTTACTTGAATGGGGCTTCATTGGATGATTTAATCATGTATACTTTTTCATTTGGAAATAGTAGCACGCTTAGTTTAACTTGCAAATCTTATAACATTTCATATGGGTGATAATGGTAAATGAAATAGTGTTAAATAAAATTAAGATAGCTTACACTTCTGATACAGGGATAGCAATCGACTGCAATCCATGTGTAAAGAGCTTGTTAGACTCGCGGTAGAAGAACGATTGAAGCAAGTGAACTGTTTTTGTGATCTATGTGAAGCCAGACTCTGGGACAATATTGATGATGAAGACCTTTTGAAATACATGCCATAATAAATGTTTATTTCGTATTATCTTTGCTTGCTTTCATACTGACTTACTTGAATGGGGCTTCATTGGATGATTTAATCATGTATACTTTTTCATTTGGAAATAGTAGCACGCTTAGTTTAACTTGCAAATCTTATAACATTTCATATGGGTGATAATGGTAAATGAAATAGTGTTAAATAAAATTAAGATAGCTTACACTTCTGATACAGGGATAGCAATCGACAGCAATCCATGTGTAAAGAGCTTGTTAGACTACGGAAGAGAGAAGTGTGTTATGTTGCGTGTGGCGCGTGAGTGTCCTCCCATTTCATTCCATTCATCATTTTTCTTCCCCTCTGCATTCCATATCCGAGGATATGTGGCGGGCTTGGGACCGCTTTAGCTGCATTAGAAGGTTGGCCCTTAAAAGAGCCCATGGGTCGTTCTCCGTCCACCGACACTACTACTGCAAACACTCTGAAAGGAAAATAATAGGAGATTAGATGAGCTACAAAAATGATTATGTCGAATAGACTTACTGGGAACCTTCTTTCTAACTTTTCTGACGACGAAGTCATCAAGCTCTCCATTGATATTCATCGTCATGTGGAGGCAGCGAACTCCATCCCCCTCGTAACACAACTGCGTTTCGTTCAAATCGCTGGAGATTGTGGGGGCATCACATATATTATTCTCAAAGAGGGGAAGATGAACCTCATAGACTCTCCTTTTTCGACACTTCAAACGCTCATGCAGTCGCTCCACTTCACCCGACAACCTCTTATTAATAGCCTTCACCTCCTCCGTCTCCTTCACCACGCTTCGCATCCGCTCTATCTCTTCATCCTTCCTCGACACATTCGCCTGTAAACTTTCCACCAAACCTGCCTTCCTCATCAACTCGCTCCTTTCCGCCATCCATTCCTTTTCCTTCTTTCTCAAGCTCTCCAACTCTTCCCTCGTTGCCCTATACCCCTCAACCTTCACCATCAGCTCTTCATTCTCCTTAAAAACTTTTCTATTATTACTTTCCAAAGCCATCACACGATCCTTCATCCTCACAAATACCTCCGTATCATACGCCTCTTGCTGCCGTGGCGATGACGCTGCCATCGGCTTAGCCACTTCCTTCCCCTCCCACTCTTCCTTCAAATCCGCTATATCCCCAAACAAATCTTCCATCACCGCATCCAAATCAACATCATCCTTCTTCTTCATTTTCGCTCTCAACTCAACTTCCACACTCGAACTCCCATCACTCGCATTCCTCACCACTTTCTCCCCAACCACGTCCTGAATCATTGCCAACGTCTTCCTCACCTCTTCCCTTTCCAACAACTCTCCCTCAAACCATGTCTTGAACCCCTTCTCTTCGATGTTCCCACTCTCACACTGTAAATGCGCCTTGATAAATTCCTTCTCATCCCCCATCACACATTTCCGACAAGACACACACAACCTCAACATCACTTTCCTCTCATGGCCCATCGTCCCCTCTTTTTCTTTTAAATGCTTCTTCAGCTCACTACCTCTGGCAATCTTGCCACAACTGCACTTGCCAACCAACATCTTAGCATTAGTCGGTTTTGTCATGATAATTCTGTAAAGATAGAGTAAAATTTGATAGCAAGTGTTTATAGGATACTACTTGCTGATATGCATTGAAAGACTAAGTCATCAAACATTTGATAGCAAGCCAGCAACCGTTTGGGTGTTAAGCTCTTGAATCCGTTACAGGCATTACTCAGAGGGGATCTTATCCCAGCTCCAAGGCCTCGACCCACAAATCCAACCTCGATCGGACAGAGCGTGCGTCATATCACTGTGTTGGTATCCGGGCCCCAGTTTTGACATGAAAACCGGTGGAGTTATTTGCAAGAGGAAACGACCCAAGTCACAGAGACTCATAAACGGCTGCTTTTTATTCAAAAACTTTAATTATTATCATTAAATATGAATTTAAATTTTTCAGTACTTTAGTACTACTCATAAAACGTTTATAAGTAGTCTGTCACCTACAGCATAGCAAACGCTGTCGAATGTTTTTGAATCAAGTCTAAAGGACTTGTAGAAGCAAAGTTATAGCCGTTTGAAGATTTCGGCCTATTATCATCAAATGGTCAGTCATGCTATACTGACTAACCTATAAGTCTGACACCTTAGCTGATATCAGCAATATAAAGTCAGAAGTCCGATATCGGAACTCAAGAGAAACGACTTACCTGTAGTCAGTTTCTCAACTTAGTGAAATTCCTCTCCCGATCCCGTTCTTATATACCCTGTGAATATGCAATCGATAAGAGGGGGGACGTCAGCGAAAATTTCTCTCCGATTGCTTTCAAATTCACCATACCGATGCAGAATTTCACGCTGAATCCGAATCTGGCCTCCGTTTTCCCATCCGATGCTTCGTTTTGGCGCTACAGACCAAAACGTCCCAAATTCTAACTGTTGTCGTTTTTCGAAAAATGTTGAAAATTTTTTCTCTCCGATTGACTTGAAACCCACCATACAGATGCAAAATTTCACGCTGAATCTGAATCTAAAGTCCGTTTTCACATCCGATGCTTCGTTTTGAAGCTACAGCCCAAAACGTCCAAATTCTAAAAACGTCGTTTTTCGACAATCTCCCAAAATCTTAAATGGTGTCTCACATCTAAACGAAGACAGATATGAACAAGCCGTGTCTTTCAGTGAATTTGTCTTACTCTTAGCTTTCAAACGAGCTATTGCACGACAAAATCCGTCTACTGGAAGCAAAGTTGGAAGGTCGGTGCCGATGGGTGGGGGGGACGTCAGCGAAATTGGATGAAAAATGTTTTGGTAAAGGTCCCAGGTCGAAATGCGACACTTTGGAAAATTTTCAAAATTTTGCCCATACAAAGCCACACTGACACTTAGGATTTTTCAGGTGAGCTCCGACCTAAAATTTTAAATGGCGTCTCACATCTAAACGAAGACAGATATGAACAAGCCGTGTCTTTCACTGAATTTGTCTCACTCTTAGCTTTCAAACGAGCTATTGCACGACAAAATCCGTCCACTAGAAGCGAAGATCGAAGCTAGCTCCCCCGAGGGGGGGGGACGTCAGCGAAAATTTTTTCTCTCCGATTGACTTGAAACTCACCATGTTGATAGAGAATTTCACGCTGAATCCGAATCTGGACTCCGTTTTCCCATCCGATGCTTCGTTTTGGCGCTACAACCCAAAACGTTCAAAATTTTAACTCTGTCATTTTTCGACAATCTCCCGAAATCTGAAATGGCGTCTCACATCTAAACGAAGACAGATATGAACAAGCCGTTTCTTTCAGTGAATTTGTCTCACTCTTAGCTTTCAAACGAGCTATTGCACGACAAAATCCGTCCACTGGAAGCAAAGTTGGAAGGTCGGTGCCGAGGGGGGGAAGTCAGCGAAAATTTTTCTCTCCGATTGACTTGAAACTCACCATACCGATGCAGAATTTCGCGCTGAATCCGAATCTGGCCTCCGTTTTCACATCCGAGCACTGCTTCCACTCGAAACAGCCCATTTTCAACCCAACATTCATCAGATTGCACGAAAAACATCACACACTATAGCCTCAAGACAAAACCTGGCGGTCGCCCAAGTCCACCACGACACTCTGTCGTTCCAGAGGGGGGGCGTCAGCGAACCTTTCGGACCAACTTGGCCGGCAGACCACGACAGACCTCTGTCGTTCCAGAGGGGGGGAGTCAGACTCAAAGCACCACGGCGGCCGACCACGACACTCTGTCGTTCCAGAGGGGGGGGGCGCCGGTCGGGTGTTCGCCGTTTTCTTACTACTGAGAAAACGTGGAAACTTTTTATAAAACTACACAAAATAATACTGCATTCTTTGAGGATATCAAGAAAAATTATAGACTCACGTTTCCATTAGCTAAATATACACATGTTAAATATGGGATAATACGTGTTGATACTATTATGAATCAAATGCAAGTGTACGATAAAGATCTAAATGTGCTTTTGGATAATGAACATTACTTATATAACAATTCATCAGATTTTGACATTAGTCATTATGCAGGGGCAAAGAATTTATCACCACATAATATAGAAGAAATCACTATCTTCCTAGAAAATGAATCACTTGAGCCACTAACGATTATACCTGAAACGTTTTATTTTTATTTCGATAATTATCTGAATAATGTATTAAAGATGGCAACTCCTAAACGATTAGAAAATAAAGATACACTAGATGTTATCAGAACAGGTATTACTGACTTCCTTGATGTATTAAGAAATGTACAACCTCTAGTCTCTGATGCAAAAAATACATTAAGTGCCATGCGTCCAATAATAGGTGAAGTACATGAAATGTGATTTTTGTTTTAAAAAAATGATTAATGAGGTGAGTGAAACTTAGAAGACAAATGCCTATAAAATAGAACACGTACCAGTTTTAAAAAATTATCGTCATCCTACAAAGCATATCACCCCGAAACATTAAGTTAAATTTTATTACCATCGTAAATATATGCAATTCGTGAAAGACTATAAAATCAAACACGGTATAAGAAGTTACACGAAAACAAAAGACTTCCCACTTTGTCTACGAAGTTTCGGAGTATTTCTAGCATATAATAATTTATGGTGGCTGATTACTAAAGAACATTTAACTGTTTATGATTTAGAAAAATTACATCAACTAAATATTCCTGTATATGTGAAAAACATAATTTTTTTATTAAAAAGTAAAACATAAATTTTTTATTAAAAAAATGGAAAATGTTAATTTATATTGCAGCATATGTAACAAGCAGTTACAGACGCCTAGAGGTTATAAATCTCATTTAAAGAGTCGCATGCACTTACAGAATGTATAACGACATGGTACAAGTAATATAACGAGAATGAATGAATATATAAACTATCTAAAAACATTACCTATTGATATAGAAGTTAAAAGAGTATTTGATGATTATTCACATTCAGAATATAAAAAAGTTTTTGGTGTAATAGATGAACCTGAAGTAGATGTAAGGTTTTTATTTAATGATGAACATGATGAGTATGATGAATCTATCGAAACCGATGAAACTTTTTATGATATTCTATCTAACTTTTATAACATATTTAAAAAATCTTTCAAATGTTATATGAATGTAGAAGTACTTTACACAAAGATTAATCTAGATGGGCATACTAAAGAAATAGTACAAGGCCATTTTAGTCAAACTCAAGTAATCTTAAATGTAAATGATATACAACCTATATTTGAAATAATGATAAATAAATCAAAAGATGCTATAACTGAAGCTCAATTGCGTGAATCTGGTTGGAAGCTTGTTAGAATAGTATCCAAAAAATTAATAATTAATAAATATGAAAATAATACTGGAGGTAGTTACATACCCCTACCTTTCAGTTCACCACAAATAATTAACATACAAAACGAAGACAACTATTGTTTTCTGTGGAGTGTTATAGCACATTTACATCCTGCACGTCATCACAAAGAAAGACTAAGTCATTACAATAAAGAAGAATACATAAATGAATTTGATCTTTCTGATGGATTAGATGAATTTCCATATGATTATAATTAGCTAAC
This sequence comes from Prostheceraeus crozeri, assembly GCA_907163375.1. Taxonomy (NCBI): domain Eukaryota; kingdom Metazoa; phylum Platyhelminthes; order Polycladida; family Euryleptidae; genus Prostheceraeus; species Prostheceraeus crozeri. The sequence goes on from CAJQUW010003216.1 coordinate 32,802, forward strand.
AAAGTTTCATAAAAAGAACAAACATATAATAGAAGTAAATGTGTTTGAGTTAAATGTGAAGTATATTTCTATTGGTAATGTTACTCCCTTATATACTGGAGATGTTAAAGTTAATGACACTGTCTATGCAAACATAATAGAATTTTACTTGATAATAAAAGTTTATGCCGAATAGAAATGCAATATAATGAACGCGGTAATTATATACACCATAATATTATTATGACAGGGAAAATCCAATATTCTCTCCTTCGATTTATTGACCGGTTTTTAATAAAATGATTTAAAAACAGCCGGCGCTTCGTGCCGCAGACACTTCTGAAGGGCTTAGATAAAATATAGTTTTGATGCCCCAGGTTAAATATGCCGCAATAAAGCTGAGTTCTTATAAAAGTGTTCAGAAATTTGGGAGCTCGTGTTTTCGGTTGATGCTTGGGCGTAGAGACTTAATCAGGCGAGCTTCGGTCAATCTGCAATCTACGGCGTTCTGGCTAGTGTCGATGATATCAACTGCGTAGTTTGAAATTGTGACGTCATCACAGTTATGAACTTTTTCATTATGTTTCAATGTAGAAATCGTTGCAAATCTTACAGGTCATTATCTTACATCTTAATGACCTGTAAGACTTGCAACGATTTCTACATTGGCCAGACTAACCGACCTTTCTGGAAACGCTATAATGAACACAAGAGAGACCTAATAAATAAGAACAATAAGAATGCCCTATACGAACATAATGAAAAAGTTCATAACTGTGATGACGTCACAATTTCAAACTACGCAGTTGATATCATCGACACTAGCCAGAACGCCGTAGATTGCAGATTGACCGAAGAGAGAGAGAGAGAGAGAGAGAGAAACGTTTATATTTTGTAAATGAAAATCATACATTTCGATTTATAAGTCAGATATACACATGCACAAAATAAACGTATAACCAATTCGATATATTAAAAATCAGACCAAAAATACACAAGAAATACAAAATTTGTTAAAGAGTATTTATGAGTAGTAAGAAAACGGCGAACACCCGACCGGCGCCCCCCCTCTGGAACGACAGAATGTCGTGGTCGCCGCCGTGGTGCTTTGAGTCTGACTCCCCCCCTCTGGAACGACAGAGGTCTGTCGTGGTCTGCCGGCCAAGTTGGTCCGAAAGGTTCGCTGACGCCCCCCCCTCTGGAACGACAGAGTGTCGTGGTGGACTTGGGCGACCGCCAGGTTTTGTCTTGAGGCTATAGTGTGTGATGTTTTTCGTGCAATCTGATGAATGCTCGGTTGAAAATGGGCTGCTTCGAGTGGAAGCAGTGCTCGGATGGGAAAACGGAGGCCAGATTCGGATTCAGCGTGAAATTCTGCATCTGTATGGTGAATTTGAAAGCAATCGGAGAGAAAAAATTTTCGCTGACGTCCCCCCCCCTCGGGAGAGCTAGCCTCGATCTTTGCTTCCAATGGACGGATTTTGTCGTGCAATAGCTCGTTTGAAAGCTAAGAGTGAGACAAATTCAGTGAAAGACACGGCTTGCTCATATCTGTCTTCGTTTAGATGTGAGACGCCACTTAAGATTTTAGGTCGGAGCTCACCTGAAAAAATCCTAAGTGTCAGTGTGGCTTTGTATGGGTAAAATTTTGAAAATTTTCCAAAGTGTGGAATTTCGACCTGGGACCGTCACCAAAACATTTTTCATCCAATTTCGCTGACGTCCCCCCCCTCGGCACCGACCTTCCAACTTTGCTTCCAGTAGACGGATTTTGTCGTGCAATAGCTCGTTTGAAAGCTAAGAGTAAGACAAATTCACTGAAAGACACGGCTTGTTCATATCTGTCTTCGTTTAGATGTGAGACACCATTTAAGATTTTGGGAGATTGTCGAAAAACGACGTTTTTAGAATTTGGACGTTTTGGGCTGTAGCTTCAAAACGAAGCATCGGATGTGAAAACGGACTTTAGATTCGGATTCAGCGTGAAATTTTGCATCTGTATGGTGGGTTTCAAGTCAATCGGAGAGAAAAAATTTTCAACATTTTTCGAAAAACGACAGAGTTAGAATTTGGGACGTTTTGGTCTGTAGCGCCAAAACGAAGCATCGGATGGGAAAACGGAGGCCAGATTCGGATTCAGCGTGAAATTCTGCATCGGTATGGTGAATTTGAAAGCAATCGGAGAGAAATTTTCGCTGACGTCCCCCCTCTTATCGATTGCATATTCACAGGGTATATAAGAACGGGATCGGGAGAGGAATTTCACTAAGTTGAGAAACTGACTACAGGTAAGTCGTTTCTCTTGAGTTCCGATATCGGACTTCTGACTTTATATTGCTGATATCAGCTAAGGTGTCAGACTTATAGGTTAGTCAGTATAGCATGACTGACCATTTGATGATAATAGGCCGAAATCTTCAAACGGCTATAACTTTGCTTCTACAAGTCCTTTAGACTTGATTCAAAAACATTCGACAGCGTTTGCTATGCTGTAGGTGACAGACTACTTATAAACGTTTTATGAGTGGTACTAAAGTACTGAAAAATTTAAGTTCATATTTAATGATAATAATTAAAGTTTTTGAATAAAAAGCAGCCGTTTATGAGTCTCTGTGACTTGGGTCGTTTCCTCTTGCAAATAACTCCACCGGTTTTCATGTCAAAACTGGGGCCCGGATACCAACACAGTGATATGACGCACGCTCTGTCCGATCGAGGTTGGATTTGTGGGTCGAGGCCTTGGAGCTGGGATAAGATCCCCTCTGAGTAATGCCTGTAACGGATTCAAGAGCTTAACACCCAAACGGTTGCTGGCTTGCTATCAAATGTTTGATGACTTAGTCTTTCAATGCATATCAGCAAGTAGTATCCTATAAACACTTGCTATCAAATTTTACTCTATCTTTACAGAATTATCATGACAAAACCGACTAATGCTAAGATGTTGGTTGGCAAGTGCAGTTGTGGCAAGATTGCCAGAGGTAGTGAGCTGAAGAAGCATTTAAAAGAAAAAGAGGGGACGATGGGCCATGAGAGGAAAGTGATGTTGAGGTTGTGTGTGTCTTGTGGGAAATGTGTGATGGAGGATGAGAAGGAATTTATCAAGGCGCATTTACAGTGTGAGAGTGGGAACATCGAAGAGAAGGGGTTCAAGACATGGTTTGAGGGAGAGTTGTTGGAAAGGGAAGAGGTGAGGAAGGCGGTGGCAACGATTCAGGACGTGGTTGGGGAGAAAGTGGTGAGGAATGCGAGTGATGGGAGTTCGAGTGTGGAAGTTGAGTTGAGAGCGAAAATGAAGAAGAAGGATGATGTTGATTTGGATGCGGTGATGGAAGATTTGTTTGGGGACATAGCGGATTTGAAGGAAGAGTGGGAGGGGGAGGAAGTGGCTAAGCCGATGGCAGCGTCATCGCCACGGCAGCAAGAGGCGTATGATACGGAGGTATTTGTGAGGATGAAGGATCGTGTGATGGCTTTGGAAAGTAATAATAGAAAAGTTTTTAAGGAGAATGAAGAGCTGATGGTAAAGGTTGAGGGGTATAGGGCAACGAGGGAAGAGTTGGAGAGCTTGAGAAAGAAGGAGAAGGAATGGATGGCGGAAAGGAGCGAGTTGGTGAGGAAGGCAGGTTTGGTGGAGAGTTTACAGGCGAGTGTGTCGAGGAAGGATGAAGAGATAGAGCGGATGCGAAGCGTGGTGATGGAGACGAAGGAGGTGAAGGCTATTAATAAGAGGTTGTCGGGTGAAGTGGAGCGACTGCATGAGCGTTTGAAGTGTCGAAAAAGGAGAGTATATGAGGTTCATCTTCCCCTCTTTGAGAATAACATATGTGATGCCCCCACAATCTCCAGCGATTTGAACGAAACGCAGTTGTGTTACGAGGGGGATGGAGTTCGCTGCCTCCACATGACGATGAATATCAATGGAGAGCTTGATGACTTCGTCGTCAGAAAAGTTAGAAAGAAGGTTCCCAGTAAGTCTATTCAACATAATCATTTTTGTAGCTCATCTAATCTCCTATTATTTTCCTTTCAGAGTGTTTGCAGTAGTAGTGTCGGTGGACGGAGAACGACCCATGGGCTCTTTTAAGGGCCAACCTTCTAATGCAGCTAAAGCGGTCCCAAGCCCGCCACATATCCTCGGATATGGAATGCAGAGGGGAAGAAAAATGATGAATGGAATGAAATGGGAGGACACTCACGCGCCACACGCAACATAACACACTTCTCTCTTCCGTAGTCTAACAAGCTCTTTACACATGGATTGCAGTCGATTGCTATCCCTGTATCAGAAGTGTAAGCTATCTTAATTTTATTTAACACTATTTCATTTACCATTATCACCCATATGAAATGTTATAAGATTTGCAAGTCAAACTAAGCGTGCTACTATTTCCAAATGAAAAAGTATTCATGATTAAATCATCCACTGAAGCCCCATTCAAGTAAGTCAGTATGAAAGCAAAGATAATACGAAATAAAAATTTATTATGGCATGTATTTCAAAAGGTCTTCATCGTCAATATCGTCCCAGAGTCTGGCTTCACATAGATCACAAAAACAGTTCACTTGCTTCAATCGTTCTTCCACTGCGAGCCTCACTTTGTCGATATACTCCCACTCCGCCATAGTTCGTGGCTGGGAGTTAGGGGTGTACCACTCCCATAATTGGTGGAGGAATTTCGTGCTGGTGATCTCCATCACATCGTCAGTATCGTACTGGAGATACTTCCAACTCACGCCTGTTAAGTCGGGACACTCCTCACATACATCATCTTCGTCGTCCGCTGGTAATGACAACTTTCTGATATTGTCCAGTCGGTACACCTTCTCTACATTCCCCTTCGTTGGAGCGTTTGGTGCAACGAGCGCCTTTGGTGTTGAGCATGGAGAAGAGAATTTTGTGTTTGGTGTTGTCGGAGGGCTTGTCATGTTGACTGTGAATAATAACTTTGAAATGTTTTCTAATTCTTAAGTATCAACAAGCGACCAATCAGAATGAACAGCCAATGAATGATGAATATAAAAGTATGTATGTAAAGTGACATTCGTGTCATTTCACTCTGTCTTTGTGACATATAAGTGAAGTGTTCTCTGGCGAATTCTATATTTGAGGCGTACAAGTGAACTGCTCTCTCGTGAATTCCAAATTTGAGTGAAGTCTCTATCTTGTTGAAGTATCAACCTGAAACTTGATTTCGTTGAAATGGTAAGTTGAAAATTTCTTCACTCATCTCCCTCAAACGTGTGGCTAATAGCATCTTCCTCAATTTTCAGGCATCAACTTCATCACCAACGCCCTCCCTTCTCGAGGAAAGTTTAGAGTTGTTGAGTCAAGGTAGGTTGTAACAATACACTGAGACTTGAACAGAGATGATAGAATGATTTCTCTTTCAGGTGATACCAGTCCCATCTCGAGCGAGTCCATATCAACATTGTCGCGAGAATGCGACGATCGGGAATGTGCTGACTGTGGGCGCATCTTCACGAGGAAGCGTAATCTCGTCCGACACATCAAGCGAGGTGTTTGTAGACCTAAGTCAGCATCAATCTCCGAAGGTGGGGATGATTCTGTTAACGATGTCTCCTTTTCTTGCGATTTATGCATTCAGTCTTTTGAGTCACATTTTGAACTATCTTCACATAGACTTCGACATACACACAGTGACGATAGTTATACTAACAGCACCTCCTCTATCCGACTCTCTGAAGTGTCGATAAATAATTTATTGAGGAACTACCAGATGGAATCCTCAGAAACCATTACTGACTTTGAAGAATGGTTTCATCAAAATTCATCTTTGATTGGTGCGCTCTTCAACAATTTAGTCAATTTTAGAATGAAGGCGCTCATCTATCTCAAAATAAAATATGTAAAAATCGACCACCATACTGGTCAAATAGTAGAGAGGTTGGAGTTTCACATACCCTCCTCTCCTGCAACCGAAGTTGTAGACTGCGAGTCTTCGATAAATTTTCATATCCAAGGGTTAAAATTAAACATAGATAAATTTAACGAGCATGATAGTGGACTCGTTTTTGATGGTATTGAGACCGCCATGATTAAAATCACTTTATTAGAAAACTACTCTGGAAGAGGCTCCTTTAAACTTCCGAAAAATTTAAAAAATAAAACAGCAGTCATTTCTGTAAATTGCGAATCGCACTGTTTTAAGTATGCCGTCCTCTCCATTCTCCTCTATAATGATGTACGGAATAGCCGATACCGTAAGAGTAAGTATCTACAGTGGGAGAATGAATTAAGGTTTGATGACTGCAATAGTGAAGATATGAAAATTAAAGATATAGAAAAATTTGAAAAATTGAACAACATCAAAATAGTTCTCCATGTTTGGGAAAAGGGATTGAAGGGTGTCCGCTACAACTCGCGTTCGAGTTGTTATGAGCACGTTGTCAACCTTTTATTAGTAAGACAGGATGATAGTGAGGAATGGCACTACTGCGGTATTCCCAAAATTTCTCGCTTATACCACCACTTAAGAAATTCTACCTCATCAGAGATTTATTACTGTGACAGATGCATTCGGAACTTTAGGAGTAAAAACAAATTTGAAACTCATTACGAATGGTGTAAGCGAGGTAAACTACAAATGGAGCGCATGCCCAAAGATAAGGAGTTTTCATATAGAGAGAATGGAGATGAACTAAGTCCTCTTCGTGTCATCTATGCTGACATCGAATGCTATATTGATGATAACACCCATCGAGCAGCAGCCATTTGCTGCTATGAAGTATGGCATGACCATTTCCAAAATAGAAAAAATAAAATGCACGTCTGGCAAGGTGAGGATTGTATTTACCAATTCCTACAATTCCTCGAACAGGCTGTAAAATTTCAACAAAAGTATGATGGTGAACTCTATCGCAGATCATTGCATATGACAGCAGATGATCAAGCAAAATTTGATAGTTGCAACGTTTGCCTCAAATGTAGGAAAACATTTGATGATGATAAGATTAAGAAAGTGCGCGACCATGACCACATCACTGGTAAATTTAGAAACGCACTATGTTCAAAATGCAATTTTTCACTTAGGATGAAACGGCGTACATTACCCGTCATTTTCCATAATTTCAAGGGCTACGACAGCCATATGATAATAAAAGGAGCTTTAGGTCAAATGAAAGAATAGAAGCATGATGTAATAGCACAAACGAGAGAGAAGTTTATGGCCATGACAGCAAAAGTGCCTGTCGATAAAACTAAAGAAAATAAGACGGTCTATTTTGATATAAACTTTTTAGATTCCTACCAATTTATGACTGCATCACTGGCCTCTCTCGTGCAAAATCTAAAGTCTCTTCCACTAACACAAAATCTTAAGAAACAATATCCAAATCTAACCGATGAAGTCATCACACGGAAAAGAGTCTTTCCATATGCATATTTTGATGCGATTAGTAAACTCGGCGAGACTTCTCTTCCGCCCATAGATAAATTTAAAAATGATTTGACCGGCGCAGAATGCAAGACCGAAGATTATGATCATGCACAAGATGCATGGATAAAATTTGACTGCCATACATTTGGCGAATATATGATTGCCTATCTTAAGTTAGATGTATTTTTGCTGGCTGATGTATTTCAGGAGTTTCGACGAGTGGCATTAGAAGAAGATAAGTTAGATCCCGTCCACTTTGTCAGTCTGCCAGCCATGTCATTTAAGTCTGCTTTTAAAATGACTGGTGAGACCATTCATCTCTTACAAGATCCAGAGATGTATAATCTATTTGAGCGAGGAATTCGCGGTGGTCTCACATTTGTAAATAAACATAGGTTAAAATCAAAATTAGTAGGCGATGATCAGACTCATCTTAAGTATTATGACCAAAATAATTTATATGGTAGTTCACTATCCAAACCACTCCCTCACTCTGAGTTTAGCTGGTTAGATGATAGTGAAATTCAGCATCTCTCCAACCCTTCTAACATACTAGCAATTCCAGATGAAGGTGATTGGGGATATTATTTTGAGATAGATCTAATCTATCCAAATAATATTAAACATAAAACCGTAGATTTTCCACTCGCACCCGAATCAGGTGAAGTGAGTAAAGATATGTTTTCCTTTATGAAACAATTTCATTAAGATTTAGAATCATGTGGACAACCCAAGTATGAGCCTTGCCGCAAACTTTTACTCACTCAATATGATAAAGAAAACTATCTAGTCCACTTTAGCATCTTAAAATTTTATTTAGAAATGGGTATGATTTTAAAAAGAGTTCACCGCATTATTAAATTTAGACAGAAAGCCTTCCTCAAACCATATATTGATAGCAACAGCCAGAAACGTGCACTAGCCCAAAATAATTTTGAAAAAGATTTTTATAAGTATCGAATAATAGTCTATTTGGTAAGACGATGGAGGATGTTAGAAAACGTGTAAACTATAAACTAGTCAATGATGTTACAAAATTTAAGAAATTGGTCTCATCACCTCTATTCATCGATAGAGACATTATCGATGAGGACCTTGTAGGTGTTAAAATGATAAAATCTGAAGTTGAGTTGTGCAAGCCCATTTATATTGGCCAAGCTGTATTAGATTACTCTAAGCTTGAAATGTACCAACTCTTTTATAAAATACTAAAACCATGTCCTCTCGTAAAAGAGGTTCGTTTGTTGGGTGGTGATACAGATAGTTTCTTCTTAGGTATTACCACTCAAAAAGATTTAAATTTCAATGAAGTAGGAAAATCTTTAGAAAGATATTTTGATACATCAAATTATCCTACTGATCACCCACTCTACTCCATCAAAAATAAGGCAAAACTTGGCTGCTTTAAGGATGAGACAGCAGGGAAGGAAATAGATGAAATAATTTTCCTCCGCCCAAAAATGTACAGTATGAAATTAAAGGATACCGACGATAGTATTAAGCGTGCTAAAGGCATATCAAGATCATTGGTCTCTAACATGAAACATAAAAATTTCAGGAAAGCCTATAGAAATAAAAATATAACGTTTGTCAATATGACAATCTTAAAATCTAAGTCGCATGAGATCAAAACTTATACTTTTAGGAAACGGGCGCTTTCAGCATGGCAGGATAAGAGGTGCTGGTTAGAACATAACATATCTCTTCCACATAGACATCCTGACACAAACATACCTCCACCCAAAAGAATAAAACTCACGCTACCACATTCAGGAGATGTATTGACATAATCAACTTTAACTCAGTATTTTGATGTTGCTTTTTGTAGATATACATGGTTGTTTTATGTATCGCATGAGATCGTTTCTTCCTTGTGAATATATGCCTACAGTCAGCCCATTCCCCTATATCTGTGAAAAGACTTTTTCATACACATATTTTTATTTCAATAAACATATCACAATGACTTCACTTTGTTTTCCGAAACACTAAAGTTACGAGGGATTTAGTATCTTTCACATGGATGCACTCTTGTAAACCATTGGTAATTTTGATAGCAATAGAGGGTATAGTTTGTTTGATGACGGGATGATAGAAAATAGATTCAAACATCTTCTCGACTATTCCATATGAAGCGTCTTTATCATGAATGAAATCACGTAAAATGTATTCTTTTTTCTCACCAACAGAAATAGGTAGAATCAAATCACTTTGAATGTAAAGGTGCTGTTCATGTTTATCAAGTGTCATTGGTGTTTCTATACCAATCGTATGCGCAGCAGTAAACACAGTTTGTAGCATTGAAAAACCAAAGAGTTTTTTCAAATTTTTACTCAATTGACATTGAATGTCATCACCCAGTTTCAGAACAACGCGATGATTTTCAATTGAAAACGAAATGTGGTGTGTCTTTACATCATATTTACTTTTCATCACATGCTTAAACTTCTGTTGTATAAAAGGATTTACTACATGAATGAAGCTTTCAACTGTATGATATAGACGCGGCATTAGATTGATAGCAACTTTAGATTCTTGATAAGACTGGTAAATTTTCTTGATGCGATCACCATAGATGTCCACCCACCATTCATCATTAACTGAATCAGCTTTAGTGTGATATTCATGAGAAGCATATACCACACCGCTTCCAATAATAGGTGTATAATGTCTTACAAAATGACGCAAGGTTGGAGAGAAATAAACTGTAAGTTTGTCATTATATTTCTGAATGACCAACTTATTTTTGTCCGCCATAATTTTCTCTCCATACTTCTTACACACAGTCTCATTCCATCGTTTTACTAACTCAATAAGTGATAAAGGTTGAACACCACGCTTTTTCAAAATGATGCGTTCTTCACATTCTACAACATCTTCATCAAATATTTTAAATCTATAATGAAATTTGTTGATTCGATTTGAATAAACTTTTTTAACATTTGCAGTAGCAATTGACGTTAGATGTAGTCCATGACCAAAACCGAGATGTGGATAGAATTCATTATCCAACCTCAGTGTAAGACCTTTAGTAAAAGAATGAAAGCGAAGGAACTGTCTCCCACTCCAATGATAGATAGTAAACTCATAAACTTTCTGATCCTTATTCCTTGTGATGGAAGTATTACCACTATTGAATGCCATAATAATTTTCTCATTCCCAAATGGACCATAATAATCTGATTTTATCTGAATCCATTCCTGTTCCACTTTCCATCTGACGTTAAATTGTATGGGAACTGGAATGCATTATTCATCGTTATTCCATCATGGGTTCGAGGAGTCAATATCATTTCTTCCAAATCATTCACATTCTGAATATTGCTATCATAGCAAATACTAAAAACGCCAACCTCCCATTCTCCTTCTAAATGTAGTGGGCGATTTAATTCTACTCGATAGTGTGATGGTTTATTTTTGGGAAATTTATTCATAGAAGCATTACTGGGTAAGTAGATAAGAAACGAGTCTTTATTTTTACTTTCCATAGTATTCACATTAGAAAATATATTAGCATACTTTTGCATTAACTCATCATTCGGAAATGGAGTGTGATACTTGTCACAGTATCTTTATGAAAAGGAATCAACGCACCAGCATCGTCATAAATGGCAATATCAATTTGTGGGATGTAGTTTGATTTCAGCTTTGTATAATGCACTTTCTTGAAAGTATGCTCAGATAAAATACTGAAGCTTTTTGGCTGGTATGGTATCATTGCTAGCAGTGGAGCTTCAACATCTCCCACACGTACATCTTCACCAATATTGGAATATATATGAAAATAGTTAATACGACGCGATAGTGACATGTCTGCGCTAGCTTTGGTTACAGTACCACTTTTAAAGATATTTCGATCAAAAACCCAAAATGTCCATTAGAGTTTTATCCATAATTAGTTCAATACCTTTTCCACTTATAGTGAGAGACAAAACACCTTCTTTTTCAGAAAATGAAATATGTTGCTCATTAATCACTTCATTTAAATAATCTACAACCAATTTAACTGAAGTAATAATGCGAGGCATCAACACTCTTGTTTCATGTAAGATACCACCTAAAGGCTCTACACACTTTCTGTATAAAGATACGGTCCATTCTGTATCAAATTGATTTGACCTTTCACATGGTAAATGTTGCATATCAAATTTTCCATGAACAGCTGCAGAACGATGTCGCAGGAACTGATGAAAATCTTTTGAACAAACTAATACTAGATCATCATCATTTAATTTACTTATTGCAATATGATTAGATGATTTGATATAAGTCAATGTTGCCACTTGTTTGCCATCAACTCGAAGAAGATAATTAAATTTCTTCAATAATGTTTCAGGAGTCATGTTTGTCCTTCTTGGCTTAATCACAATCTTCCTCACCAACGTCTTCTCATGTTTTGGAATAAGATCTACATAATAAGCTTCCTCTCGATATATTAACTGTTTATGACCACTTGGGTGGTAATTAACGTTATAATTATCATAGCTTGTTAAGGCGCTAGCGAGGTAACCTGAATCATTTCTTCAACTTGGACTTAAACCAACAATCTAATCTTTCTCAACTACATGATGTACATAATTATGATCATCATTGTGCGGAGTAAATTGGACAATATGTTTACACGCTTTATTCAGGAAATCATATATAAACTTTTTACATGATAAGAGATCTTTCTTTGGCCACTGTGGAATGTATACTCGGCAGCCCTTTTCACATTGGTAAGCAGCTGTACGTCTCATATTAATAGTCATCACCTCATGATCAAAAGTATAGACACAGTTGCTATGAACAAGTTGAGTGACACACACTTCCCACTTTCCATTTAGCTGTTGTGTATGATCAATGGGAGTAGAAAAGAGTGCGGCTCGATTACTAGCAAATCTATTTGCGGCCGCATTGCTAAGCAAAATATGATAAAACGACATTTTTATATTGCTGATCTGCGACTTTGCATAACATCATGAAGACTTGGATTTTGGACTCTCTACAATATATCAGAGTTGATCGTGATGGAAACGTACATTTCAAAAATTCTCATGGTCATACATCAAGAGGTATTACATTAACATGGCGACAATTTGTCAACCTCAATGATATCATGAGGGATTTGGAATATTTTGAAACATTAAAATTCATCTCCTTGGGTGATCAAGTTTGGCTTCAACGTCGCAACAATGAAATTCAAATCTGCCATTCTCATTCCTCAAACTGTTTCTCATTTCGCAAATACAATTGGGAGAAGTATAGAAGATACATACATCGCTCCATCATGACATTTATTCGTCGTGAGTTCATCGCCCTACTATGCAAATCTTAATCAGACATGACTACCACGCACCATGAGTTGGAAATTAGATTCTCTACAACGTATTGAAACGGATCATGATCGAAACGTCTATTTCAAAGATTCAACTGGAAATGTGAGAAGAGAGTTTGCTTTATCTTATCGTCATTTTCAGTCTCTACATCATATCATGAAGGATTTGAAATACTTCTATATGAAAAGACATTCACGTATTGGAAATCGCATATGGTTGCGCGTCAACAAACGGCGAATTCAACTCTATCATTCCCAACTCCATACTAACTTCACATTTCATCAAGGTAGTTGGGAAAAGTATAAAAGGAAGGTACATCGCTCAATTTACTCATTTCTTCATTATGAAGCGCCATTGCTACACCATCGTCAACATTCTCCGTCGCTTCAGACTCTACAACAAAATCGATCACGCAACATTACACCAACAACTTCCAAACAGCAAGTATTACCCGTGCCGACCTCAAATGTTAATGGTGAAGATGAACAATTCATGGAATCTTCAACTCTTCCCAAATGGGACTGCACAGATTCTCGGCGCCCTTTCTCATTCATCGGCGCAGTCAATGCGCTTAGAGCTACAAAGACTACTACGTCGGATATGGAAGAGGGAGAGGTGTGTGATGTCGAATCTGACTGTGGACAATATGGTGATCTCTACTCAATTGAGTGAAAGTGTATCATTTTTGAAGATTCGTACCAGCAGTTACAATTTGTGTTATGAACCCGAACTTTTTCCTGCAGCTCTCATTAGTTGTTGGTTACCTGTGCATGTGGCAATCTTTCATAATAGTAAAGTGATCATTACTGGACTAAAATCTCATGTACAAGCAAATGTGATCCTAGACTATCTCATCGAGTATGTACGTACCCAGCGGATTGTAAAATACAAAACAATTTTTCCAACATGATGTTTTTATTTCAAATCATGATAGAACTTACAAATCATTTTTTCATTAGAGGATGGATTACATGAAAAGTTTTGAATAACAGATACAAATCGAGATACATGTAAACGTTTTAAGATGAAGTACAGTACAAAAGCACCACACGTTGATGAAAGTGGATGTTGTAGTATGCGTTTATTTCGCTGATATTGACGCGTATGTTTTCTCAACCACTGCTGTGTAGGTATTGAGTGAATAGACATTATCGAAAGCTTTCAACGTCGCTTCGTCTGCATTACGCTGCACTTTAGTCTTAATATCGTCAGCAGTCAACCAACTCATTAACGATTATACTGAAGAATCACGTCACGATACTTTGTAATTTCAATATTTGAATCGAAGACTGCATAAATTAATACATTGATCGTCTCAGGTAGTGTTCTTTTGAACGTCAAATCCAAACGAATATTATGAGGCACGTTCGCTTGACGATAGGGTGCACTAATATCGCTGTCAGCAGTCAAATCAAATGCATAAATAGTATATCCACTCTTAAACTCTTTCATAGTAAGTCCGTTGGTGTCATCCGTATTGTGAAAGCCAAAGACATCCATAAAATCAACATAACTGCGCATAAATTGATCCGCTGCAAAATCTGGTTTGCAGGGTGGACCAGGATGACTCACACCATTTACACGTAAAGCAATTTCACTTAACTGATTGTGTTTAAAATTGAAAGGATTCTTCTTTATATTACCATTAAATGCATCATTTTCAACCATTGCCACCATGAGGAGCTTCGGTGCTTCCGATGGAAAGAGGCCATCTTTCATGAAACTCTTTTGATCTTTCGGAATTGTAAAGGTGAGAAGCTTTGTATGCTGAATGGGGTAAATGGCATTTTGGCGGTTAAGACCTTCAGCATGTCCTCTAATGACACTTGGATTCGGTACTACTCGACGAATGTAAAGTGCAATATCTTCCACATGAATTCTAAAATTGTCAACTTTACCAAATGCATTCAGCGCAAATTCAGGCTTATTCAATGTCAGCTTGAGTCGCATGCTGGTATTACAGAGTAAAAACTTTGACTGTCTAAAGAAGTCTAAATTCAGCGGACCATATAGCTGACATACTCTACTATCTTTAATCATAGCAGATCGCTTTACAAAGCCACTGTTTGTTTCAACATCAAATTTTCCTGCTTCATCTCTGTACCATCCCATGGCTTCCATATGACTTTTTTGTGCTGCTGGATGAAACTGTGATACATGATTGAAATATGATTTATAGGGATAATCGCTTTGACCACCTTCCACCTGCTGCTCTCCAATCGTTAGAGAAACATCGCGAAGTAATGTAGTCAATGGTAAATTGTTCAGTCCAATTTTATGCACATCTTCAATAGCAGTTCCATCTGCTTGCTTAATTCTAAACCTCAAATCAACCATCGCATAACTGAAATCTATGTAGTCATCACTACCACCAGGAATAACAAATTCAATGGGGCCAGCATTCTCAGCTGTTCGAGGATGATAATCTACAATACTTGAACTAAGAATATCTGTCTGTATGGCTTGTTGATCAAACAAACAAAATCCGGAAGTTTTACACTCCATGATTAGAAGTTATAGCAGCGTCGTCGTTTAGCGCCTGATGAATGATTAGAGCCTCTGCGACGTTTGCGTGAATGCCTTTTGACTGAAGATCGCATCCTACCAGCTCCGCGATGTTTCCTTCTTCCTTTATTCATTCGTTTAGGCGATTTCTTTCCTTGAGTAACACCAGCAAAGGTCTGCTTCAATGTTTTTCAACCACGTTCCTTCCCACGATTCAACAAACTGCTCTTAAAACTTCTACCTCTGGAAAGATCACTAGCAACATCACCAGCAAAGCCAACGGCATTACTTAAAACATTTCGTTTTAAAGATCTTCCGACATTGGATACGAGAGGTGCTACAACAGATTTCAGTGCACCAAGTATGCTACCTCCACGTTGGCGGCGAGCGCCGATGTAAATTTGTCCTCCACCACTTACATAGGAGGGTCGTGAATAAAATGAGGCAGTTGGATTCATAGCTCAAACCCTAAACATTGTTAGTTACAACTTTGCATGAATCACTGTCGATCACTTAGATGAAAGATGTCGGCACGACGCATCCAAGAGTTCATACTTGAAGGATAACCAGTCCATTTAACAAGACACCATTCTTCACCTTGCCGTTTTTTACATCGAATGATTTTCTCTACCAAATATGTTTCACTTTCAGTGACTACCTCAATCTCATCGCGGTAAAAGCTACCCTCAATTTCTTCATTATCGTAATCTTTCAACTTGTAGGTGGTGGGAGAGTCTTTTTGGTTAATACTTGATACTGTAAATACCTCCTCTGTCCAATTCGGAAGGTACCCTTTAGCAAAAACACTTTTCACTTTTGAGATACGACCTTTATCACCAATTTCCACATCACTTTTCACATGAGTGGGTTTACGTTGGAATGATTCACGCACTTTATCTACATTGTCAGCATTTACATCTACTGGTCTGAATCCAATAGAACGATGGATAGAGTGATTGTAGGCATGGAGTGTATCTTGTAGAACCTTCGTCCAATTTTGTGTCAAGTTGGCAGTAAAATGTCGCCACAAGCAATTTTTTAATGTGCGATTAAAACGTTCAACGAGTGCAGCTTTATAAGCACTCTTTACACTAAACAACTGAACGTCATGCCTCTCAAATAATCTTCTCACATGCTGATTTTCAAACTCTTTTCCTTGATCACTCTGAATTCTTTTTGGAATGCGACCTTCTCGAAAAATTGTTTGGAATGCTTTTGCTACTCCTTTCCCTTCTTTAGTTTTTAAAGGTTGAGCCCACGCATAACGCGAGAAAATATCAATGACGGTTAAAATAAAATTATTGCCCGAGTTATGTTTTGAAATGGAGGCGACATCACACAAATCTGCTTGCCACTGTTCATCAATGTCATGAACAATATAATGGCGGGTGCGGTACTTCTTTTTCGCTTGTTTGTGGAGTGTATAGGTAGCCTGACCCTTTAACCATCGTTTCACTTGTGATTGTGGAAGACCACTCGCTTTTGACAATTTCTTGATCGATGCAAATCCTGCCGGATGTTTTACATCATAATAGATTGACTTCAAACGTTCAGTTGATGACGACTGACTCTTTTTCCTCCTTCTCATCTTTTTGCTTTCTTGCCTTTCTACATTTACAACAACTGCAGCATTTAGCTTTAGCGGTTTTGCGATCGTGTTCACATTGCTTAGGAGTTTCATTGTGAGAGCTGGCGCAGCAAGTGCAAGTGACAACGACATTCACCTCTGGCGGCTCATTACATGGCAAGCAACACATCTGCTTCATATTAATAGTCTGAGAACATGTATTTCTTGGGAGGAGCTGCTTTACGTTTTCCTTTTACCAGTTTTAGTGGTGGCGTAGATCTACGTCGAGTTCTTCCTCTTGTTTGCTTAGTGAGTGTGGGAGGGGATGTAGCAGGTGACGCCTTAAACCAATTTGTTTGCATTTTCATCGTCTGAAGCATTGGAGCAGTAGCCACTGTTGAATCAAGTTCTTTCAATGTCTCATTATTCAAAGCAAATTTTGGCACATTATGCTTTTTCAATAGTTTAAGAAAGTATGTCCAACCAGGTGGAACATAGCCCTGACGGCGCTTTCTACGTGTCGCATACTGAATCAAGTCTTCATAACGTGAAGCATCAATCACTTTATTTTCATCTGTAATGATTTCTCCTCTATCATTTACATTGAGGTGGGGTTCAATGCTGTTGAAAAGAGATATGGCATGTGCGCGAGATGCTAAAGGTGTAGCAGTCGATACAGAGTCACGCATCTTATTCTTCAAGTTTTTCAATTGCTCAACAGTTTCCGATTGTAATAATACAGCACGATGTGGATCTTTGATGTGAACATTTTGCTGATAATCTATTTCTTTCCTATACATTTGATTTGCAAGAGGTTGCTTTACTTGCTGCATGGCAGTCAATTGTACATATTCATCCTGAGGAATAACAATCATGCGAGAATAAGAACTCATAGTTTGTAGATAACCATGGGAGTTTTCAAAATATCACTTCGAAATCTAAATTCTTCCGGGCACTCCTGCGTAAAGTCAATGAATAAGTAACCGTGTGGTTTTTCAGTAGCTGCTTGAAAAATTTCAATTAAGGCTTTTGATCCTCTGGGTGCAACTTGTCGCGCTAAAATTTCAAATTGACTTTTATCTCGCGGATTCTTGAAAATAGCACAATAGTGTGTATTCAGGTTTCGTGTACGAGCTTCTTTTCCATCAGGAAACAAATTTTGTGTGATATAGATGATAAAACACCTTTTATGATGTGCTGCACGAGTGAACATATCTGTAACATCTTTTGAATTCTTACTTTCTTTTAATAAATCATCCAATACAACAACATCATTAGACTGAAGTTAATCCTCTGCAATAATTCCTTCATGTCGAATAAAGTTGCGACTTTGCAATTCCTGAAACAGCGACGGTTGATAAATACCATAACACCAAATCACTCGATTGATAGGTTCCTTAAACAACTCCCTTCTTTTATCCAATAAATTCAGCGTGAAAACAGTTTTACCTGCATGAGATGGACCTGATACAGTCAGAACTTTATCACATTGAAGTCTGAAATCCATTTTAATACTTTGAGATTCAACATTTGCATAATTAACGTCTAGAGCCAAAGATATTACCCAATAGGTTACACATGACAGGAGCTAACATCGGTAGTAACGCTGGAAGGAAACCACCGTTTTGTGTTAGAGTTTTCCTCTTTCTTTGAAGGGTGAATTTAGGATTGGAGATGAAACGCAATTTCGTAGCATATCGCTTAAGTAGCTTTCGTTGTTTTGGTGCTAATTTCTTCGTCCTCAACTTTCTCACATGAGAAATAATTTCACGAATGAATTTATCGTTAGGATGTTGTATAGCATTGTATCTCTGATTTGCTTTCATTCGTCGGAGAGCTTGAATGGCTGAAGAAAACTTTGAAGACTTTTGACTTTTACGTTTCGTCATTTTACGTTTCGCCATTTTCCGTGTTAGTCTTTGCTAAAACCTATCTTTACCACATTTGCATAGGTACTAACTATTGCGACATAAGTGACACTCGAAATGAGCAATATCACAGTGGCTACATTTGCAAAGTTGAATGCAATTACGTTTGAAACAGCGTTGACAAAAAGCATGCTTACATCTCTTGAAGATGCGCTTTTCATTTCCATCCTTTCGCTTACATACATCACAACACATAGTTTCACCGTTACTGATGTCTATAGCAAGTCTTTTTGAAGATATGAATTTGCTAGCCTCTTCTAAATAATAGACACATGTACAGAAGGAATATACTTCGAGAGTGAGCAGGCATAGCTCGAAAACCAGTTGTGCTACAATCAAGTACCACTGCATTTTCAATTTTTCTTTATGGAAAGTTGAATGTGAATATCTGAAATCGCTTCAATCACTAGACTGCTGCCATGATGGTTAAATGCGTTAAGACGTTCAGCAATTTTTATCATATGTCTTTTAGAAATTCTTCGGGGTGATCTACCACTTCTATTGAATAAGAAGCAAAATGGAAAGAGCGAGTTTCCACCTCTTCCTTTCCAAAATGACTAAACTTAATTTTCGCAACTAATCGCGCCATGACAATGCTATGAGAGAATGTATTCATTAACTGTAGAAATAGAGTGCTAGCATCATTGACCACTGCTTCGATGTCGGTCTCATCTTTATGAAAATTTATCACATAATCTTGAACAGCTCCTTTTAAACTTTGACTATGAAAATGTAATGTTCCGCAGTCGTTTGAGAAAGACATGATCGCCCTTTAACTAACCCATCCATTGCATGAAAACAACAACTCTTCTCATAGTAACATTTATTGAATAATAGTAACAAGCATGCATTATAAATCAATGGTTTGAAAGAGATAAAATAGATACAGCTGGTAACTATCATACAGCGAGCAATGATAACCATACAGGACTTTGGCAGTGTTGAGGTAAGGAGGAAAGAAGCATTGGTTATGAACGTAGTTACTACAACGAACAGACAAAATAGGAACAGACAAATCCTTAAAACGTTTCGTGACTTCATGATAGTGTTGATTCACTCTACTATCCCAAGGCGGGAGCAAAATATCATCATCAATGATTAGATTGGGAAATACTTTCCTCTCCTTACCAGGATTATTACAAAAGATGCGTATAACATTGAAAGCAGTTAACCATCGTTTAAAGTCAATAAGAAGAGCACTGTCACAAGAAAAGCCATAGTCTTGTAAATATTTCAGATTAAGTCCATGAATGTGTTTTCTCGCCCATTGATCAACATTGGGATCACAGTTGGCATGTTGATGATAGACACTAACAATCTGATATGTCCAATTGTTCATGGCAATAGCACTGAGCTCCTGTACAGGTTCACCCTCACAATCCATAAAAATGATGATAGAAGCCTAAAACGGAAATTTACACATCTAAGGAAACGTTCTATAACATATTACAAAATGAAGAATTACATCGATGCTTTTCACGACAAAATACACAAATGATATGATGGCAACGAAGAAGTAAAATGTATCTAATAAGACCACGTCCACGACACTCAAAGCACATAAGCGAATTGTCATAGGGTAGAGTTAGAAAAAGACTAGTAATTCTCCTTCTTTGATTTGCGTTTGGAGGTAGCATTCTTGTCCGACTTGCGCTTCGTACCACTGCTGTTAAGGATTTGATCAATTATGTCATCCACGTTGGGTGGTTTTGGAATATATAGGATGGATTCCATATGCATGGAGAGAGAGGCTATTTTATTATCCTTGTGTCTACCATAATATAGCCCATTCACTTTGAAAAGGATATCCCAAGTACCTTCTCCGAGCTCGTTGCATGTGATGGGTATTGATTGATCTCCCTCCTTCTTATAGTAAGTACACCAATGTGATACCGGTAGGCAAATGTGATTACCATCCCAAATCTTTCTATAGGGAGTATCCTTGTCATCTCTCGCCTTCCACTCTTGAGCAAGAGGAGTAGGAATGTCCATATTTAATGTCACGTACTCCTCAATAATATCAAGTTGGCGGCGAATGTACGGACTCACGGGGATCAGTATGTAGTCCCCATACTGATTGCGCATTATCTTGACATCAGTGGAAGGGAGCATTCCCGTTTGGAGTACTACTCTATGATCGTCATAACACAAGAGTTGTTTAAATTTACGCTGTAGCGGTGTAGGATTATGTACCTTGGTTGTTTCTTCCACTGGCCTCAGTTGTAGATGATCTGATCGTAGCGAACCTTGTAAAGTTTGACCGCCATTTTGTCCTACTAGTGCAGCAGATGGAGTAGATGCCTGAAAATGAAAAAGACTGTATTAAGTTTACGTTCAAGGGAGGAGAGGGAGGGAATTAGCGACTTACCATTTTAGTTGGATAATAGAACAGGGAAGTAGAGAGAGAGAGAGAAAATGTGCATCCGTCACTCGTGTGATTCAAGGATGGAATGATTCTCACTGTGGAAGGCTCGCTATTTATATAGAAATGCTTGATTCTCATTGGATGATGATCCTCATTGGACAATAACATCAAGCTGATTCCAAATCTGGCCTCCGTTTTCCCATCCGATGCTTCGTTTTGACGCTAGAGCCCAAAAGTCCAAAATTCTAACTCTGTCGCTTTTCGCCAATCTCCCAAAATCTTAAATGGTGTCTCACATCTAAACGAAGACAGATATGAACAAGCCGTGTCTTTCAGTGAATTTGTCTCACTCTTAGCTTTCAAACGAGCTATTGCACGACAAAATCCGTCCACTGGAAGCAAAGTTGGAAGGTAAGTGCCGAGGGGGGGGACGTCAGCGAAAATTTTTCTCTCCGATTGCTTTCAAATTCACCATACCGATGCAGAATTTCACGCTGATTCCAAATCTGAAATCCGTTTTCCCATCCGATGCTTTGTTTTGAAGCTACAGCCCAAAACGTCCAAAATTCTAACTCTGTCGTTTTTTCGAAAAATTTTGAAAATTTTTTTCTCGCCGATTGACTTGAAACTCACCATGTTGATAGAGAATTTGACGCTGATTCCAAATCTGAAATCAGTTTTCCCATCCGATGCTTCGTTTTGAAGCTACAGCCCAAAACGTCCAAAATTCTAACTCTGTCGTTTTTCGCCAATCTCCCAAAATCTTAAATGGCGTCTCACATCTAAACGAAGACAGATATGAGCAAGCCGATTCTTTCAGTGAATTTGTCTCACTCTTAGCTTTCAAACGAGCTATTGCACGACAAAATCCGTCCACTGGAAGCAAAGTTGGAAGGTCGGTGCCGAGGGGGGGGGACGTCAGCGAAAATTTTTCTCTCCGATTGCTTTCAAATTCACCATACCGATGCAGAATTTCACGCTGAATCCGAATCTGGCCTCCGTTTTCCAATCCGATGCTTCGTTTTGAAGCTACAGCCCAAAACGTCCAAAATTCTAACTCTGTCGTTTTTTCGAAAAATGTTGAAAATGTTTTCTCTCCGATTGACTTGAAACTCACCATGTTGATAGAGAATTTGACGCTGATTCCAAATCTGAAATCCGTTTTCCCATCCGATGCTTCGTTTTGAAGCTACAGCCCAAAACGTCCAAAATTCTAACTCTGTTGTTTTTCGACAATCTCCCAAAATCTTAAATGGCGTCTGACATCTAAACAAAGACAGATATGAGCAAGCCGATTTTTTCACTGAATTTGTCTCACTCTTAGCTTTCAAACGAGCTATTGCACGACAAAATCCGTCCACTGGAAGCAAAGTTGGAAGGTCGGTGCCGAGGGGGGGGACGTCAGCGAAAATTTTTCTCTCCGATTGACTTGAAACTCACCATACCGATGCAGAATTTCGCGCTGAATCCGAATCTGGCCTCCGTTTTCACATCCGAGCACTGCTTCCACTCGAAACAGCCCATTTTCAACCCAACATTCATCAGATTGCACGAAAAACATCACACACTATAGCCTCAAGACAAAACCTGGCGGTCGTCCAAGTCCACCACGACACTCTGTCGTTCCAGAGGGGGGGGGCGTCAGCGAACCTTTCGGACCAACTTGGCCGGCAGACCACGACAGACCTCTGTCGTTCCAGAGGGGGGGAGTCAGACTCAAAGCACCACGGCGGCCGACCACGACACTCTGTCGTTCCAGAGGGGGGGGGGCGCCGGTCGGGTGTTCGCCGTTTTCTTACTACTTTCATGAGACCACAATAAATAAAGATGAAAATAAATCAGAAGAAATCGTTGCTCGTGCCATTTGCTACACCACAAATCCATGGGAAAAAAGCGTTCGAGCGTCTAGCGGTTGATGAGAAAGGAACCCGAAGGTGTTCAGTATTAGGAAGTCGGACTGGAACCATGTCATGCAGCGGATAAGTTGAAAATTTCTCACAAACCTTTAAAAATTGAAGTCCATGCTCTTTGAAAACTGAAGTTAATGGAGGAAATGCGTCACAAAAACAATCGATTCCGCAAATTAGTCGATGGGCTTTCTTCTGAAACCTCTCAAGCTTTGCCATCAAGAGTTTCGGTAAATTACCATACGTAGGACTTGCATAC
The DNA here is from genome assembly GCA_907163375.1 of Prostheceraeus crozeri. Taxonomy (NCBI): domain Eukaryota; kingdom Metazoa; phylum Platyhelminthes; order Polycladida; family Euryleptidae; genus Prostheceraeus; species Prostheceraeus crozeri. Next base: position 56,030 of record CAJQUW010003216.1, read on the forward strand.
AGGAAAAGAGAAGTTATAATCGCATGATATACAGTAATCAGTTCCCTTTTGCTCAGCACAGATCTTAAACAAAACACTATATAAAGTCTTTGCGCGGCTCTCTTCAAAATGGTACTTATTTGATCTTGCCAAGACAGAGAGTCGGAAAACACAAAACCGAGAATACATAATCGAGACACTCGAGCAAAAATAGGTGGAAACATCTGGTCAACTCGCAAAGTGGATCTCTGAACAAACAGTTCCTGACATTTATTCAAATTTAGCATAAGTCCAGCATTAAAAAACTTTTCTTTAATTAAATCAGTCTGTAGCGGATACTGTGATAATGAGTGAATTTTCTCAATTATTGTAACATCATCAGCGTATTTAACACACTGTACGGTGCTCGACTTGAAGTCAATAGTTGACATAAATGCCGCAAATAGAAAGGGGCCTAAAACAGACCCTTGCGGTACACCGGAATCAGTGCACAATAAGGAACCATAGTTGCCATGGATACGAACTTTAAAACATCTGTTACACAAATACGATTTCAACCACAGAAGAAGACCGTGGTCAAAGCCAGAGGTTCCAAGGAAGTTCACAAGTCGATTGAAGTGAAGTCGATCGAACGCCTTGGAAATATCCAGGGCAGTAATGCGAACAGCCATAGTTTGCGCCTCGTCCAAATAAATAGTCACAAGATTATGAATTTCAACCAAAGCTGATGAAGTGGAGCCATGAGGTCTATATGCATGTTGGTTGCTACCATACAGTTGAACCAATTTATCTTTCACATCAGGCAGCACAAGACGCTCAAAGATCTTACCAATGATTGATAGCAGTGAAATAGGACAAAAATCCTTCAATCCTGGCCTAGATTTCTTCGGAATAGGCTGTACAATGGCAGATTTGAAGGAGTCAGGAAAGGTTCTTGTTCGTATGGAGAGATTGAATAACATGCATAGTGGTCTGTACAAGAAATCGGCACCAACTTTCAAAAGTCTCGCTGGAATATGGTCAGGTCCACAAGCTTTTCCAATATCTAGACGAAGTAGCTCCCTCAAAACATCCTGCTCAGATATCACAAAATCCCAATGATCCTCGGTAAATGGCATGAGCTCAACATCCGAAGTATGGTTAAAGTTTTTCTGAAACTCTTCGGTCAATTCGCGCAGTAACTCGTTGTCGCTCGAAAACTGATTTCGAAGATGTAGGAAGGGATCGGAAACAGGGGAACTTTTTACCTCATTCACAATTTTCCAAAGATCGTTGATGTTCTGCTTGTACTTATCTGCCCAAGCCCGTTTTGCTTTGATAATTTCGCTTTTTACTTTGTCCTTGAAATGATTGAAAAGTGGCCAATCTCGACGTCTGAAGGCCTCCCACCTCTTATTTATTAGAAGTTTAAGAAGTGGAGTAATCCAAGGCTTATCTCTTGATGTTAGAGTCACCATTTCGTGCGGAATCACGCTCATAGAATAGTAAAGACGCCGATAGAAAAGGTTGCACATATCATTCACAGATCCAGCATCTTCAATCACAGAGAAATCAGTCGAGACCAATCGAGATACAAAATTCTTTAAATGAGATTCACGAAAGTCCCACACAGGAAAAGATTTTTTAGTCAGGTCACCAACTGAATATTTTGATGCTCGTAGAAAGATAGAATTATGGTCAGAATTGCTTATCGGAGGACCTACCTCAGCAAACTCCTCGAAAAAATCACACAATTTTGCATCGATGAATATTCTATCCAAAATTGAATTAGCACGGGTTGGGATATTGACCTTATCCTTTAAAGCCGTTTCTTCCTCAAAAATGGCACATGGAAAATCGTTGAAATCACCGGCGACGATAACGTTAAAGTCAGATTCGACAGTCATGACATAGTCTAATTCATTGCAGATGCTATTAGATATCTTTCGTTGCTCGTCTCTGCACAGACTCGGTGGGATATAGGCGACACAGCAAATAACTTTATGAAAAGAAAACTGCAGTTTCACAAATAAAACTTCACAGGATAATGGAGGGCTGAAGACAGGAATATGCAAATTTGAGTGTATGCAATCTTTCACCCATAAACATACGCCGCCTCCCTTACGATTTCTACGATCTTGACGATAGAATCGGTAATTTGGGATGTTGAAAAGTTGGTCACTCATCAAATCAGTTAGCCATGACTCAGTCACCATTACAAGTCCAGGATTGAAAGTACTGATTGTGGAACACAATTCTTCAAATTTTGGCAGAAGGGAACGAGAGTTGAATAGAAATATTGAAATATTGTCAATACTATCACTAAAAGCTGTTGCCGAAAATTTTGTAGGTCGGACCGTTTCACTATCTTTCCTTGGTAGATGACCACATCTTCATTATTTTGACGACGTGTCTTCAGCTGAAGTCGCAAAACCCTGTTTCGTTCTTGCTCAGTAGGCGTTAGATCTTGGTTTATAAATACTCTATTAAAGTCTGAAGAACTGCGAAGGTTTTTTGACACTTTCATGATTTCATTCTTCTTGCTTAAGTCTTTCACACTAATCTTCAATAACCGAGGTCCATTGCTTCGAGGTTTACCAACCCTCCTGCACAAAGATACCCCAGCGTTGGAAACTTCGAGCTCATCAAAAATATATTCAACTTGAGACGAATCGAACTTGGTTCGTTCATCAACAGAACCTGTACACTGTTCCGGAATTCCACGTAATATCAGATTATTCATCCTCGATAATCGTCCTTGAAATTCTTCCATACAAAAGTCAACGCTTTTCAACATGCCATTCTGTATTTTTGTCATCTCCTGCTTAATCATGTCAACCTCCAAAGTAAGCTGACTATGATTTGTACGTATATTTTCGATAGAATTTTCAATTGCCACAATGCGGGCCGACAAGGCATTTTCCATTTCCCTCAAGTCCGTTCGAATTGTTGTTATCACAGAAACACGAGATTCCTCAATTAGAGTTTTTAATTCTGAGAAATGTGCAGCAGAAATAGATCCTGCACGTGTGCTACGTAAGGTCGTCGGCTTATCTTTACCAGTCGCTTTATCAGTCGCTTTATCTCTAACGTTTGATGGCGAATCCATAGTTCGGAAAGGTGGCAAGATTTGAATCAAGGCCAAAATGATACAAGATTGAATTGCCGACAAATTAGCATCTTAATCAACTCGACCACTGAATCAACGTTGAAAAAGCGATTCAATAGGTTTACTTAACTCGATCTTCAACAGCTATGTTGATGAAAGGACACCAATTAGTGACGTCAGAATTCAATGTTACAGAGTCACAACGGAAAGAGACCGATGAACAATATTCTATCGGCATAGGAATCTAGAAAGAACGGTGCACGTAGGGATAATTCCAGATGTAGACGATGAAGGCCAACAGCACAGCGATGAGAAGCACAGAACGATGAGTACACAGGCGAAAAATTCAGGAAAATTGATCCACAGAAACCGAAGATAACCACAAAGACAGTAACTGACAACAGAGAGCGCGCAGACCGACCGTTCACGGACACGTTACCAGAAGCTCGCCTGATTAAGTCTCTACGCCCAAGCATCAACCGAAAACACGAGCTCCCAAATTTCTGAACACTTTTATAAGAACTCAGCTTTATTGCGGCATATTTAACCTGGGGCATCAAAACTATATTTTATCTAAGCCCTTCAGAAGTGTCTGCGGCACGAAGCGCCGGCTGTTTTTAAATCATTTTATTAAAAACCGGTCAATAAATCGAAGGAGAGAATATTGGATTTTCTCTGTCATAATGAACAACCTCCTGTACATGACCATCAACTGCATAATATTATTTACCAAGACGTTGTAATATGTACTGAAAAATATGAAATTATAAAAACATTAACACCCATAATGGTTAATTATAATAATTATAAAGGACGCGGTTTTACTTCTGGATATCAACAGCAGTTACAGGTGTTACAGCAGCAATATCAACAGCAGTTACAGATGTTATAGCAGCAATATCAACAACAGTTACAGATGTTAATGCAACCAGCACAAGCAAATATGCTACTCAAGCAAATATATATGATATTATCAAGGTCATTACATATTGCGTAAAGATATTTCTATATTTACAAAAACTTCAGATAATGCTAATTTTCCCTGTCTCCAATGTATGACAAGTTTTAGAACTGAAGAAGAAATGAATAGACATTTGGAGAATTGTTAACAAAATGAAGCAGTTAGAAACACGTTTCCAAAAGAAGATTATTTAGAATATAATAAATGGTATTACAAAAATAAAATACCCTTTACAATATATTGTGATTTTTAAGCATATAATGTCAAAATTACAGAACAACGTACTAACAAGAATTGGTTTGAGCAAAAACCATTATGTTGGGGAATGTACATTCATTCAAATTACCCCGAATTATTTAAATCAGAATATTATCAGTACTATGGTGAGGACAGTGCTATAAAGTTTGTTAACACAATAGAAGAATTACAAGGACGTTTTTCACAATTGCTTAAAACAAATAAACCAATGCTTCCATTAACGTCTGACAATTAGTGCAATTTAATAATGAAAAGAATTGTTATTACTGTGGTAAAGAATTTACAACTTATGAGCGAAGCGACGGCTCTGCCGACAAAGTAAAAGATCATGATCATCTAAATGGATTATATAGAGGTGCGGCACATAATTCTTGTAATCTTAATGCAAATAAATTTAGATATAACTTTGTTCCTTTATATTTCTACAATGGTTCTAAGTATGATTTCCATTTAATAATAAACGATTTATTCTCTTCGAAAACATTACAGCAATTAAGAACAAACATACTGTGTAAAACAGAAGAAGAATACTTTTCAATGCAATTTGATAGTATTAGAATATTAGATGCATTTAGATTTTTTACTCCTTATTCACTAGAGGTCATGGGTAAAACATTAAAACCTGAACAATGTAAAATATTAAATAAATATAGCTTGAGACCTCTTACAGGCATATTTCCCTATGAGTACATAACTGGGGATATAAATAGGATAAACGAAATAATGCAAGAACAACAACTTCCTTCACGTGACATTAATAAACGATTTATTCTCTTCGAAAACATTACAGCAATTAAGAACAAACATACTGTGTAAAACAGAAGAAGAATACTTTTCAATGCAATTTGGTAGCAGTAGAATATTAGGTGCATTTAGATTTTTTACTCCTTATTCACTAGAGGTCATGGGTAAAACATTAAAACCTGAACAATGTAAAATATTAAATAAATATAACTTCAGACCTCTTAAAGGCATATTTCCCTATGAGTACATAACTGGGGATATAAATAGGATAAACGAAATAATGCAAGAACAACAACTTCCTTTACGTGACAAATCTAAAACAACATTAAAACAATCACAACTGTCTGAAGAAGATTATGCAGAAGCTGAAAGGAATTGGAAAGAGTTAAATTGTAGAACAATGTATGATTATACAATGAAATATCTTCAGATAGATGTATTAATCCTTACTGATCTGTTTGAAAACTTTCGTGATATGTGTATAGAATATTATGGAATAGATCCATGTTATTGTTATTCTACACCAGGTTTAACATGGTCAGCAGGATTAAAACATACTGGTGTTAAACTTAAACATTATAAAGAAAATACATATGATAAATTATTATTTTTTGAATCTGGTATTAGAGGTGGTGTTTCATCAGTTTTAGGTAATAGATATGTTAAATGTTATAATAAGAAAGTAAATCCTGCTGATTATGGAATATATAAACCTTTATCTCCAGAAGAATGCGATCAGTTTATAAAATTGTTAAATCAAAATATAGAAGGACTTATATCAAATGAAGAGAGTCAAGCAGCAGTTGATGAATTCATGAGAGAGAACTATTTGTCATATTATGATTTTAATAGCTTGTATTCTTCCTGTATGATACAAGAGTTGCCAACTGGTGAAATGGAATGGAGTGGTAATGATAAGTACGAACGAACTATTGAAGATGGATATGGTTACGTATATGAAGTTGATTTACGATACCCTGATGAACTAAAAGATACAACAAAATATTTCCCTTTCTGCCCCGAAAACAAAATATCTATTATAGACGACTTTACAGATTATCAAAAGTCCATAATACCTAAAAAATACAGACCAACTAAGAAACTGATGTTAACGCAGACTAATAAAGAAAAATATGTTGTTGAAGGAAGAATGTTAGATTGGTATTTAGATCATGGAATGATTCTCACTAAAATACACCGAAAATTAGTATGTGAGAAATCTAAGTGGTTAAAAAATTATATAGAATTTAATATTGAAAAACGTAAAATAGCTAAAAGAAATAAAGATGATTTTGGAAACGTATTCTTCAAATTAATGAATAACGCATTTTATGGTAAGACTTTAGAAAATGTACGTAACAGGCAGAACATAGAAATAGTTTATAATAAAGATCGCTTCCAAAATTTATGTAGGAAACCAACATATAAAAGAACTGCTGGATTTAGTGATAATCTATGTGCTGTTCATCTAAGAAGAAGCATTGTAAAACATGACAAGTTTAATTTTATAGGATTTACTATATTAGAATTAGCTAAACTATTTATGTACAGTTTTATATATGATTATTTGGCACCTGCTTATGGTCAGAACTATAAATTACACTTTACAGATGCCGATTCTGTTTTCTTAGAATTAACAATACCGTATAATTCTTCACTTGATAAAGAAATAAATAAAATAAAAGATATCATTCATCCTTCTGATTTATGTAAAGTAAAAGATGAGTTAGGAAATGAGGAGTACATAACAGAAGCTATATTTTTAAAATCTAAATGTTATTGTTATAATACAACTAATAATATTAAAACACATAAAACATTAATAGGAATTTCAAAGGCATCAGTGGCTAACCAAATAACATTTCAAGATTATAAGAATGCATTATTTAATAATGAAATAAAAACAGCATGTAATTATAGACTTAATTCAAAGAAACATAAAATGTATTTAAAAGAGGAACATAAATTAGCATTAGATCCATTTGATGATAAAAGAAAGATTTTACCTGATGGAATAACTACTTTACCTTTTTAATTTCTTTAACATCTAGTCAGAGAACAATTGTTCGATTCAGAGTTTCAGTCGGGACAAAGCCAAGAAATCTCCCCTTCCGATGGAGGGTCCCTCGAGCCGAAGGCTAGTCAGAGAACAAATCTTCTATAACTCTATCATGTACTTTTTTATCAATATTGATTGTGATAAATCCATGGTCGATTGACCAAGCATTACGGCAAGATTGTTTAAACTCCTCTTTATCGCTTATACATAAGTCTCTTAACAAATCACTTAGGTTTCTTGGATTGATTTCGAAAAGCATAAAAATATTAGCATTCTTTCTAATAACGCTGCCATCTAGTGAATACATACTTTGTGTCAAATAAAAGACACTACAGTTTTTGTGTCGTCCTCTTGTGAAATAATTTCTCTGAACTGCCTGATCTCTGTTATTAACACAATCATCAAACACAACACAATGTTTTTTCGTTTTATTTAGTTTACTAGGATCTTGCATATTACCACTATCATCTATTAATTGTATCGATATGTGTTTATTTTTATTGGGTTCTACTAATTGTTTATTTTTCTCTGCTTCTTCACACCAGGAACTTATTTCCTCTTCATACTCCGATTTTTTATATTCTTCAAACAGTGAAGCTATAGCTGATTTTGTAAGATTATTTTCAAAACCATATTTCAAAATTGATAAATAGGTTGCTCTGCTGTTGTTGTATAAATGATAAGATTGTTATAATCCAAAAAGTTGGGTGTCGTGAGAATTTTAAATAATAGATACGTTTTTCCGCAACCTGATCTTCCACAGATAACTGATAAAACTTTACTGGATAGGTTTGGATGATGATTGAATTTCACTTTCTTGTTTAGTGGAGATTTTACAGAAGTGTTTTCACTCATTTTTTAAGTCAATATTTTTAATTACACCTCTCGTAATAATAGATCTATCATAATCTCTTCGCCTCCAAAATTTATTGCCTTTCCTTTCTCATCTGTTATTCTAATGGTAATGGAATTAATTATTTTTCGTGTAACTGGAAAATATATTAATGATTTTGGGATTACATTTAAAATGTAACCAATCGGAACTGTAAACGCTGGATAACTGAAGATATTATTTGTTAGCTTTCCATTAACATAACCACCTTCTATAATATCACACTGAACGTTGATTGAATTTATTTCAGGTATTTTAGGTATATTTTCACTGATATGAAAACCTTGTGCATAGAGTTGCTTTTTAAATCCTAATAGTCTTGATAAAGATTTGTCAATATCAAAATCAACTTGATGATTTTCATCTAAAGTAAGAGAAAATTTATTTACTGCTGGTTCAACTGCAAAATGTAATTGTTTCTTGTCTTTAAATTGAATACCTAAATGTCTTTTTATTTCATTGGAAATCGATTCAACTTCATAAGATCCAGGAAGAAAAGTTAATTCTTTCTAAGTTTTACCTTTGTCATTTGAATATTTAAATCGGTCATTTACATCTTTGATAATATTTTGTATCGTGTTAAATGTTGAAAAACTAGTTAATGCTACTTTATAATGTTTGTCTTGTTCTAAGTGAATAATAGGATCTAAATTACAAGTATGCGAGGAAGTAGCTGCTATAAATTTTTATGTCGTACTAAATTTTGATGAGGACAAAATCTCGGTTAAATTTTCTAGATGTTTATTAATTTTTTCTAGTTCTGCCGATGATAATTCTCTTGAAGATATTTTTAACTAAATAATTTAGATAAGCTTTAGTAGTCTTTTTCACTTATAATTTTCTTTTCTAATAGTCTTTTTAAGATTGCATGTATTTCGTTAAAACTAGAGTTATGTCCTTCTTTTGTTGCAGCTAATAAAATCTCTAATCTGTTTATTAATTCTTGTGGATCATCGGGCAGGAAAACCGTTGTCTCTTTTAGTCCTGTTCCTGTTTTTGGGTAACCAGTCGGTGTTGAATAACCCGTCGGTACTGAATAACTAGTTCTTGCAGGAGAAGCAGCCATTGGTGTTGAATAACCAACTGTTAGCATTGGTATCTTTGTTCCTGTTTTACTGGTACTAAACGTTTTGAATAATAAGCCATTCAAATTTTTATAACGCTTAAGAGTTTTTGCAGTTCCAACCTTGTCTAACATAATTTTGTATTTCAGTAGAACATCAGTATGATAGTTATCTAAATCCGCTCCTCTTAATAAATCCACGAAATTTCTGTCTAAACTGAAAGCTGTTTTGTCTGGTGCAAAAATTAAACTTTCTTTAGTATTTATAAATAATTCTTCGCCACCCAAGAAAAATCTAAGCGATGGCTTAGCACCAAGAAAAATTGTAGGATGTTCAAATAGCATAGATTTTGGTAATTTCTTGTCTATGTTTGCTTCTAACAAACCATAATCATCCATGATGGTTTTCTGCACTTGATCAGATATATCAATTCGTTTATCATGAACTGCAAGTTCTTTCTCAAGAGTTTTGAGTGGTGCAATAGTTTTTTCAAAATCAGTTTTCACTTGTTCAGTTAGGTGCATTTTTTTCTAACACATCTGATTGAACGCCAGCTTGTAGCATTCGATATTGTCTATGTTTTTTCTTCATAATATTTTTCTGTTTTATTAATTCTTCTAGTTGTTTAATTTTAGCCTCATTTGTATTCATTATTTTATAAGATAATATTTGAATTTTGTGGTAGCATAGAGATACAGCAAAAACACTTTACTGAACAACTTATTTTTGTTCTATGGAACTTTGTTTTAACGTTTTTAATAAAGTTCCTATTTCTTCTAAAAAAGCTTCATTGTCTACTTTGTCTTGAGATTTAACAGGAATTTTAGTTGCTTCTCTAGCTATTTGATCAAATTTTTCAATCTCATCTAACGTAATAACATTGTCATCACACACTCTCTGGAAGTAGTAATGTAGTTTATCATATACTTCTTTTACATGGGCATGTTTCTTACTTAAGGATTTTCGTTTCTTGGACATTACAGATTTATCTATCACTGTTGCAAATGACGTTGTGAAAACACCTGTACCTGTTAAAGCTGTAGCAACAACAGGAATTGTAAGAACGCCAGATGAAATGACAATAGTGAAAGCACCTAAAAAAACTGTTACAAATGCTCCTACGCCTTGTGTCACATTCTTAACTATAGTCCATCTCTTTCTTAATTTATCATAGTGTTCTAATCTTAACAATAGTTGCGCTTCCTTATCTTAGTAGTAAGCAAGTGACAAACACCAGATAGCGCAAGATGGCGGCCGTTTCCCACCCTACCCCCCCTCCTCTCTTCCTCCTCCTCCTCCTCCCTGTCCTGGGGTGTTGTGCCACCCGGGTGGGCTTGGGTGCCGGCCTGGTGGACGTGGTGTGCCGGCCTGGTGGACGTGGTGTACATCGTCTTCCTCGTCAAAAATGGGCTCGACAAGTTTTTCCACCCCGGGGGGGGGGGGAGGAAATCCAATGCGCGAGTGCTACCATCGTCTTCCTTATCAAAAGTTGGATCGACAAGTTTTCCACCCCGGGGGGGGGGTAGGGTGGGAGGAAATCCAAAGTGTCGAATTTCGATGCGCCAGTGCTGCCATCGTCTTCCTCATCAAAAGTTAGATCGACAAGTTTTCCACCCCCGGGGGGGGGTAGGGTGGGAGGAAATCCAATGCGCCAGTGCTGCCATCGTCTTCCTCATCAAAAGTTAGATCGACAAGTTTTCCACCCCCGGGGGGGGTAGGGTGGGAGGAAATCCAATGCGCCAGTGCTGCCATCGTCTTCCTCATCAAAAGTTAGATCGACAAGTTTTCCACCCCCGGGGGGGGGAGGAAATCCAATGCGCGAGTGCTGCCATCGTCTTCCTCGTCAAAAGTTAGGTCGACAAGTTTTTCCCACCCTACCCCCCCCCCCGGGAGAGCTTGCTTCAATTTTGCCTTCCAGTGGTCGGATGGAGACAGATGATAGCTCGTTTGAAAGCTTATGATGAGACGAATTCAGTGGAGACCCATCTGAGTGTCTCCCATGTGCTCATACCGCTCTCTGTTCTTCATGTTATGCGACTTTGAAGACTAAACATTGCCCTTTGTGTTCTGAGGAAATCTATTCAACTGCCAAGGTCTATCTCCCATGATGGGAAACAACTTGATGCTATTGTCCAATGAGAGACGCCGTCCAATGAGAGTCCAGCATTTCATTATAAATAGAGAGCCTCCCACAGCGAGAATCATTCTATCATTGAATCGTACAAGTGACGGACGCACATTCTCTCTCTCTTGTTCCCTATTATATTACCTAACTAAAATGGTAAGTCGCTATTTCCCTCCCTCTCCTCCCTTGAATGTTAACTTAATACGATCTTTTTCATTTTCAGGCATCTACTCCATCTGCTGCTACACTAGTAGGACGAAGTGGCGGTCAGGCGTTACAAGGTTCGCTACAATCAGATCATCTACAACTGAGGCCGGTGGAAGAAACAACCAAGGTACATAATCCTACACCGCTACAGCGTAAATTTAAACAACTCTTGCGTTATGACGATCATAGCGTAGTCCTACAAACCGGAATGCTCCCTTCCACAGACGTAAAGATAATGCGCAATCAGTATGGGGACTACATACTGATCCCCGTGAGTCCGTACATTCGCCACCAACTTGATATTATTGAAGAGTACGTGACATTAAATATGGACATTCCTGCTCCTCTTGCTCAAGAGTGGAAGGCGAGAGATGACAAGGATACTCCCTATAGAAAGATTTGGGATGGCAATCACATTTGCCTACCGGTATCACATTGGTGCACTTACTATAAGAAGGAGGGAGATCATTCAACATCCATCACATGCGACGAGCTCGGAGAAGGCACTTGGGATATCCTTTTCAAAGTGTATGGAGTATATTACGGTCGGCATAAGGATAATAAAATAGCCTCTCTCTCTATGCATATGGAATCCATCCTATATAGCCCAAAACAACCCAACGTGGACGACATAATTGATCAAATCCTTAACGGCAGTGGTACGAAGCGCAAGTCGGACAAGAATGCTACCTCCAAACGCAAATCAAAGAAGGAGAATTACTAGCCCTTTCCTAACTCTACCCTATGACAATTCGCTTATGTGCTTTGAGTGTCGTGGACGTGGTCTTATTAGATACATTTTACTTCTTCGTTGCCACCATGTTATTTGTGTATTTTGCCGTGAAAAGCATCGATGTAATTCTTCATTTTGTAATATGTTATAGACCGTTTCCTTAGATGTGTAATTTTCCGTTTTAGGCTTTTATCATCATTTTTATGGATTGTGAGGGTGAACCTGTACAGGAGCTCAGTGCTATTGCTATGAACAATTGGACATATCAGATTGTTAGTGTCTATCATCAACATGCCAACTGTGATCCCAATGTTGATCAATGCGCGACAAAACACATTCATGGACTTAATCTGAAATATTTACAAGACTATGGCTTTTCTTGTGACAGTGCTCTTCTTATTGACTTTAAACGATGGTTAGCTGCTTTCAATGTTATACGCATCTTTTGTAATAATCCTGGTAAGGAGAGGAAAGTATTTCCCAATTTAATCATTGATGATATTTTGCTCCCGCCTTGGGATAGTAGAGTGAATCAACATTATCATGAAGTCACGAAACGTTTTAAGGATTTGTCTGTTCCTATTTTGTCTGTTCGTTGTAGTAGCTACGTTCATAACCAATGCTTCTTTCCTCCTTACCTCAGCATTGCCAAAGTCCTGTATGGTTATCATTGCTCGCTGTATGATAGTTACCAGCTGTATCTATTTTATCTCTTTCAAACCATTGATTTATAATGCATGCTTGTTACTATTATTCAATAAATGTTACTATGAGAAGAGTTGTTGTTTTCATGCAATGGATGGGTTAGATAAAGGGCGATCATGTCTTTCTCAAACGACTGCGGAACATTACATTTTTATAGGCAAAGTTTAAAAGGAGCTGTTCAAGATTATGTGATAAATTTTCATAAAGATGAGACCGACATCGAAGCAGTGGTCGATGATGCTAGCACTCTATTTCTACAGTTAATGAATACATTCTCTGATAGCATTGTCATGGCGCGATTAGTTGCGAAAATTAAGTTTAGTCATTTTGGAAAGGAAGAGGTGGAAAGTCGCTCTTTCCATTTTGCTTCTTATTCAATGGAAGTGGTAGATCACCCCAAAGAATTTTTCAAAAGACATATGATAAAAATTGCTGAACGTCTTAACGCATTTAACCATCATGGCAGCAGTCTAGTGATTGAAGCGATTTCAGATATTCACATTCAACTTTCGATAAAGGAAAATTGAAAATGCAGTGGTACTTGATTGTAGCACAACTGGTTTTCGAGCTATGCCTGCTCACTCTCGAAGTATATTCCTTCTGTACATGTGTCTATTATTTAGAAGAGGCTAGCAAATTCATATCTTCAAAAAGACTTGCTATAGACATCAGTAACGGTGAAACTATGTGTTGTGATGTATGTAAGCGAAAGGATGGAAATGAAAAGCGCATCTTCAAGAGATGTAAGCATGCCTTTTGTCAACGCTGTTTCATACGTAATTGCATTCAACTTTGCAAATGTAACCACTGTGATATTGCTCATTTCGAGTGTCATTTATGTCGCAGTAGTTAGTACCTATGCAAATGTGGTAAAGATAGGTTTTAGCAAAGACTAACACGGAAAATGGCGAAACGTAAAATGACGAAACGTAAAAGTCAAAAGTCTTCAAAGTTTTCTTCAGCCATTCAAGCTCTCCGACGAATGAAAGCAAATCAGCGATACAATGCTATACGACATGCTAACGATAAATTCATTTGTGAAATTATTTCTCATGTGAGAAAGTTGAGGACGAAGAAATTAGCACCAAAACAACGAAAGTTACTTAAGCGATATTCTACAAAATTGCGTTTCATCTCCAATCCTAACGTCACCCTTCAAAGAAAGAGGAAAACTCTAACACAAAAGGGTGGTTTCCTTTCAGCAATACTTCCGATGTTAGCTCCTGTCGTGGGTAACCTATTGGGTAATATCTTTGGCTCTAAGCGTTAATTATGCAAATGTTGAATCTCGAAGTATTAAAATGGATTTCAGACTTCAATGTGATAAAGTTCTGACTGTATCAGGTCCATCTCATGCAGGTAAAACTGTTTTCACGCTGAATTTATTGGATAAAAGAAGGGAGTTGTTTAGGGAACCTATCAATCGAGTGATTTGGTGTTATGGTATTATCAACCGTCGCTGTTTCAGGAATTGCAAAGTCGCAACTTTATTCGACATGAAGGAATTATTGCAGTGGATAAACTTCAGTCTAATGATGTTGTTGTATTGGATGATTTATTAAAAGAAAGTAAGAATTCCAAAGATGTTACAGATATGTTCACTCGCGCAGCACATCATAAAAGGTGCTTTATCATCTATATCACACAAAATTTGTTTCCTGATGGAAAAGAAGCTCGTACACGAAACCTGAATACACACTATTATGCTATTTTCAAGAATCCGCGAGATAAAAGTCAATTTGAAATTTTAGCGCGACAAGTTGCACCCAGAGGATCAAAAGCCTTAATTGAAATTTTTCAAGCAGCTACTGAAAAACCACACGGTTACTTATTCATTGAGTTTACGCAAGAGTGTCCGGAAGAATTTAGATTTCGAAGTGATATTTTGAAAACTCCCATGGTTATCTACAAACTATGAGTTCTTATTCTCGCATGATTGTTATTCCTCAGGATGAATATGTACAATTGACTGCCATGCAGCAAGTAAAGCAGCCTCTTGCAAATCAAATGTATAGGAAAGAAATAGATTATCAGCAAAATGTTCACATCGTGCTGTATTATTACAATCGGAAACTGTTGAGCAATTGAAAAACTTGAAGAATAAGATGCGTGACTCTGTATCGACTGCTACACCTTTAGCATCTCGCGCACATGCCATATCTCTTTTCAATAGTATTGAACCCCATCTCAATGTAAATGATAGAGGAGAAATCATTACAGATGAAAATAAAGTGATTGATGCTTCACGTTATGAAGACTTGATTCAGTATGCGACACGTAGAAAGCGCCGTCAGGGCTATGTTCCACCTGGTTGGTCATACTTTCTTAAACTATTGAAAAAGCATGTACCAAAATTTGCTCATCAAAATTTTCTATCATGATTTGAAATAAAAACATGTTGGAAAAATTGTTTTTTTTTATTTTACAATCCGCTGGGTACGTACATACTCGATGAGATAGTCTAGGATCACATTTGCTTGTACATGAGATTTTAGTCCAGTAATGATCACTTTACTATTATGAAAGATTGCCACATGCACAGGTAACCAACAACTAATGAGAGCTGCAGGATAAAGTTCGGGTTCATAACACAAATTGTAACTGCTGGTACGAATCTTCAAAAATGATACACTTTCACTCAATTGAGTAGAGATCACCATATTGTCCACAGTCAGATTCGACCTCACACACCTCTCCCTCTTCCATATCCGACGTAGTAGTCTTTGTAGCTCTAAGCGCATTGACTGCGCCGATGAATGAGAAAGGGCGCCGAGAATCTGTGCAGTCCCATTTGGGAAGAGTTGAAGATTACGTGAATTGTTCATCTTCACCACTAACATTTGAGGTCGGCCCGGGTAATACTTGCTGTTTGGAAGGTGTTGGTGTAATGTTGTCAGATCGATTTTGGTGTAGAGTCTGAAGCGACGGAGAATGTTGACGATGGTGTAGCGATGGCGCTTCATGATGAAAGAATGAGTAAATTGAGCGATGTACCTTCCTTTTATACTTTTCCCAACTACCTTGATGAAATGTGAAGTTAGTATGAAGTTGGGAATGATAGAGTTGAATTCGCCGATTGTTGACGCGCAACCAGATGCGATTTCCAATACGTGAATGTCTTTTCATATAGAAGTATTTCAAATCCTTCATGATATGATGTAGAGATTGAAAATGACGATAAGATAAAGCAAACTCTCTTCTCACATTTCCAGTTGAATCTTTGAAATAGACGTTTCGATCATGATCCGTTTCAATACCTTGTAGGGAATCTAATTTCCAACTCATGATGTGTGGTAGTCATGTCTGATTAAGATTTGCATAGTAGGGCGATGAACTCACGACGAATAAATGTCATGATGGAGCGATGTATGTATCTTCTATACTTCTCCCAATTGTATTTGCGAAATGAGAAACAGTTTGCGGAATGAGAATGGTAGATTTGAATTTCATTTCTGTAATGTTGAAGCCAAACTTGATCACCCAAGGAGATGAATCTTAATGTTTCAAAATATTCCAAATCCCTCATGATATCATTGAGGTTGACAAATTGTCGCCATGTTAATGTAATACCTCTTGATGTATGACCATGAGAATTTTTGAAATGTACGTTTCCATCACGATCAACTCTGATATATTGTAGAGAGTCCAAAATCCAAGTCTTCATGATGTTATGCAAAGTCGCAGATCAGCAATATAAAAATGTCGTTTTATCATATTTTGCTTAGCAATGCGGCCGCAAATAGATTTGCTAGTAATCGAGCCGCACTCTTTTCTACTCCCATTGATCATACACAACAGCTAAATGGAAATTGGGAAGTGGGTGTCACTCAACTTGTTTATAGCAACTGTGTCTATACTTTTGATCATGAGGTGATGACTATCAATATGAGACGTAGAGCTGCTTACCAATGTGAAAAGGGCTGCCGAGTATACATTCCACAGTGGTCAAAGAAAGATCTCTTATCATGTAAAAAGTTTATATATGATTTCCTGAATAAAGCGTGTAAACATATTGTCCAATTTACTCCGCACAATGATGATCATACTTATGTACATCATGTAGTTGAGAAAGATTAGATTGTTGGTTTAAGTCCAAGTTTAAGAAGTGATTTAGGCTACCTCGCTAGCGCCTTAACAAGCTATGATAATTTTAACGTTAATTACCACATAAGTGGTCATAAACAGTTAATATATCGAGAGGAAGCTTATTATGTAGATCTTATTCCAAAAAATGAGAAGACGTTGGTGAAGAAGATTGTGATTAAGCCAAGAAAGACAAACATGACTCCTGAAACATTATTGAAGAAATTTAATTATCTCCTTCGAGTTGATGGTAAACAAGTGGCAACATTGACTTATATCAAATCATCTAATCATATTGCAATAAGTAAATTAAATGATGATGATCTAGTATTAGTTTGTTCAAAAGATTTTTATCATTTCCTACGACATCGTTCTGCAGCTGTTCATGGAAAATTTGATATGCAACATTCACCATGTGAAAGGTCAAATCAATTTGATACAGAATGGACCGTATCTTTATACAGAAAGTGTGTAGAGCCTTTAGGTGGTATCTTACATGAAACAAGAGTGTTGATGCCTCGCATTATTACTTCAGTTAAATTGGTTGTAGATTATTTAAATGAAGTGATTAATGACCAACATATTTCATTTTCTGAAAAAGAAGGTGTTTTGTCTCTCACTATAAGTGGAAAAGGTATTGAACTAATTATGGATAAAACTCTAATGGACATTTTGGGTTTTGATCAAAATATCTTTAAAAGTGGTACTGTAACCAAAGCTAGCGCAGACATGTCACTATCGCGTCGTATTAACTATTTTCAGATATATTCCAATATTGGTGAAGATGTACGTGTGGGAGATGTTGAAGCTCCATTGCTAGCAATGATACCATACCAGCCAAAAAGCTGCAGTATTTTATCTGAGCATACTTTCAAGAAAGTGCATTATACAAAGCTGAAATCAAACTACATCCCACAAATTGATATTGCAATTTATGACGATGCTGGTGCGTTGATTCCTTTTCATAAAGATGCTGTGACAAGTATCACACTCCATTTCCGAATGAAGAGTTAATGCAAAAGTATGCTAATATATTTTTCCAATGTGAATAATATGGAAAGTGAAAATAAGGACTCGTTTCTAATCTACTTGCCCAGTAATGCTTCTATGAATAAATTTCCCAAAAATAAACCATCAGACTATCGAGTAGAATTAAATCGTCCACTACATTTAGAAGGTGAATGGGAGGTTGGCGTTTTTAGTATTTGCTATGATAGCAATATTCAGAATGTGAATGATTTGGAAGAAATGATATTGACTCCTCGCACCCATGATGGAATAACGATGAATAATGCATTCCAGTTCCCATACAATTTAACATCAGATGGAAAGTGGAACTATGAATGGATTCAGATAAAATCAGATTATTATGAACCATTTGGGAATGAGAAAATTATTAAGGCATTCAATAGTGGTAATACTTCCATCATTAAGAATAAGGATCAGAAAGTTTATGAGTTTACTATCTATCATTGGAGTGGGAGACAGTTCCTCCGCTTTCATTCTTTTACTAGAGGTCTTACGCTGAGGTTGGATAATGAATTCTATCCACATCTTGGTTTTGGTCATGGACTACATCTAACATCAATTGCTACTGCAAATGTTAAAAAAGTTTATTCAAATCGAATCAACAAATTTCATTATAGATTTAAAATATTTGATGAAGATGTTGTAGAATGCGAGGAACGCATCATTTTGAAAAAGCGTGGTGTTCAACCTTTATCACTTATTGAGTTAGTAAAACGATGGAATGAGACTGTGGGTAAGAAGTATGGAGAGAAAATTATGGCGAACAAAAATAAGTTGGTTATTCAGAAATATAATGACAAACTTACAGTTTATTTCTCTCCAACCTTGCGTCATTTTGTAAGACATTATACACCTATTATTGGAAGCGGTGTGGTGTATGGTTCTCATGAATATCACACTAAAGCTGATTCAGTTAATGATGAATGGTGGGTGGACATCTATGGCGATCGCATCAAGAAAATTTACCAGTCTTATGAAGAATCTAAAGTTGCTATCAATATAATGCCGCGTCTATATCATACAGTTGAAAGCTTCATTCATGTAGTAAATCCTTATATACAGCAGAAGTTGAAGCATGTGATGAAAAGTAAATATGATGTAAAGACACACCACATTTCGTTTTCAATTGAAAATCAACGCGTTGTTCTGAAACTGGGTGATGACATTCAATGTCAATTGAGTAAAAATTTGAAGAAACTCTTTGGTTTTTCAATGCTACAAACAGTGTTTACTGCTGCGCATACGATTGGTATAGAAACACCAATGACACTTGATAAACATGAACAGCACCTTTACATTCAAAGTGATTTGATTCTACCTATTTCTGTTGGTGAGAAAAAAGAATACATTTTACGTGATTTCATTCATGATAAAGACGCTTCATATGGAATAGTCGAGAAGATGTTTGAATCTATTTTCTATCATCCCGTCATCAAACAAACTGTACCCTCTATTGCTATCAAAATTACCAATGGTTTACAAGAGTGCATCCACGTGAAAGATACCAAATCCCTCATAACGTTAGTGTTTCGGAAAACAAAGTGAAGTCTTTATACAACATTTATTGAAATATGTACATGAATGTGAAGCAATAGACTTTATACAACATCCATTGAAAATATATACATGAGCGCACTTCAATAAACATTGCTATATACAAAAAGTCTTTTTACTTCGTGAAGGGTGGAAATATACAGGGATAGGAAAAATGTCTTTCAGTGGAAAAGTCATCACATGGGGAATGTACAGATGTGGACACATATTCACAAGGAAAAAACAATCTCATGCGATACATAAAACAACAATGTTTATCTACAGAAATCAACATCAAAATACTAAGTTAAGGATGATTATGCTAAGACTTCTCCTGAATGTGGTAGTGTGAGTTTAATTCTTTTGGGTGGTGGTATGCCTGTATCAGGATGTCCATGTGGAAGAGATATGTTATGTCCTATCCAACACCTCTTATCCTCCCATGCTGAAAGCGCCCGTTTCTTAAAAGTATAAGTTTTGATCTCATGCGACTTAGATTTTAAGATTGTCATATTGACAAACGTTATATTTTTATTTCTATAGGCTCCCTTGAAATTCTTATGTTTCATGTTTTGCACAATGGATTTTGATATGCCTTTAGCGCGCTTAATGCTATCATCACTATCCTTTAATTTCATAGAATACATTTTAGGGCGGAGGAGAATCATTTCATCTATCTCCTTCCCTGCTGTTTCATCCTTAAAACAACCAAGTTTGGCCTTATTTTTGATGGATTATAGTGGATGATCAGCAGGATAATTTGATGTATCAAAATATCTTTCTAAAGATTTTCCTACTTCATTAAAATTTAAATCTTTTTGAGTGGCAATACCTAAAAAGAAACTATCTGTGTCACCACCCAACAAGCGAACCTCTTTTACGAGAGGACACGGTTTTAGTATTTTATAGAAGAGTTGATACATTTCAAGCTTGGAGTAATCTAGAACAGTTTGACAAATATAGATGGGTTTGCACAACTCAACTTCAGATTTTATCATTTTAACACCTACAAGGTCCTCATCGATTATGTCTCTATCGATGAATAGAGGTGATGAGGTCAATTTTTGATACTTTTGGTCATCATTAACTAGTTTGTAGTTTACGCGCTTTCTAACATCCTCCATCGTCTTACCAAATAGACTGTTGTTCTTATATTTATAAAAATCTTTTTCAAAATTATTTTGGGCTAGTGCACGTTTCTGGCTGTTACTATCTATGTAGGGTTTGAGGAAGGCTTTCTGTCTAAATTTAATAATGCGGTGAACTCTTTTTAAAATCATGCCCATTTCTAAATAAAATTTTAAGATGCTAAAGTGGACTAGATAGTTTTCTTTATCATATTGAGTGAGTAAAAGTTTGCGGCAAGGCTCATACTTGGGTTGTCCACATGATTCTAAATGTTAATGAAATTGTTTCATAAAGGAAAACATATCTTTACTCACTTCACCTGATTCGGGTGCGAGTGGAAAATCTACGGTTTTATGTTTAATATTATTTGGATAGATTAGATCTATCTCAAAATAATATCCCCAATCACCTTCATCTGGAATTGCTAGTATGTTAGAAGGGTTGGAGAAATGTTGAATTTCACTATCATCTAACCAGCTAAACTCAGAGTGAGGTAGCGGTTTGGATAATGAACTACCATACAAATTATTTTGGTCATAATACTTAAGATGAGTATGATCATTACCTACTGTTTCAGATTTTAACCTATGTTTATTTACAAATGTGAGACCACCGCGAATTCCTCGCTCAAATAAATTATACATCTCTGGATCTTGTAAGAGATGAATGGTCTCACCAGTCATTTTAAAAGCAGACTTAAATGACATGGCTGGTAGACTGACAAAGTGGACGGGATCTAACTTATCTTCTTCTAATGCCACTCGTCGAAACTCTTGGAAAACGTCAGCCAGCAAAAACACATCTAACTTAAGATAGGCAATCATATATTCACCAAATGTATGGCAGTCAAATTTTATCCATGCCTGTTGAGCATGTTCATAGTCCTCTACTGGACAATCTTGATCCGTCAAATCATTTTTAAATTTATCTATGGGTGGAAGAGAAGTCTCGCCGAGTTTACTAATCGCATCAAAATATGCATATGGAAAGACTCCTTTCCGTGTGATGACTTCATTAGTTAAATTTGGATATTGTTTCTTAAGATTTTGTGTTAGTGGAAGAGACTTTAGATTTTCTACGAGAGAGGCCAGTGATGCAGCCATAAATTGGTAGGAATCTAAAAATTTTATATTAAAATAGACCGTCTTATTTTCTTTGGTTTTATCGACGGGTACTTTTGCTGTCATGGCCATAAACTTTTCTCTCGTTTGTGCTATTACATCAAGCTTCCACTCTTTCATTTGGCCTAAACCTCCTTTTATTATCATATGGCTATCATAGCCCTTAAAATTATGGAAAATAACGGGTAATGTACGCCGCTTCATCCTCAGCGAAAAAATACATTTTGAACAGAGTGCGTTTCTAAATTTACCAGTGATGTGGTCATGGTCGCACACTTTCTTAATCTTATCATCAAATGTTTTACTACATTTGGAGCAAACGTTGCAACTATCAAACTTAGCTTGATCATCTGCTGTCATATGCAATGATCTGCGATAGAGTTCACCATCATCTTTTTGTTGAAATTTTACAGCCTGTTCGAGGAATTGTGGGAATTGGTAAATACAATCCTCACCTTGCCAGACGCGCATTTTATTTTGCCTACCCCTAAAGTGATCATGCCATACTTCATAGCAGGAAATGGCTGCTGGTCGATGGATGTTATCATCGATATAACATTCGATGTCAGCATAGATGACACGAAGAGGACTTAGTTCATCGCCATTCTCTCTATATGAAAACTCCTTATCTTTGGGCATGCGCTCCATTTGTAGTTTACCTCGCTTACACCATTCGTAATGAGTTTCAAATTTGTTTTTACTCCTAAAGTTCCGAATGCATCTGTCACAGTAATAAATCTC
Organism: Prostheceraeus crozeri; assembly: GCA_907163375.1. Lineage (NCBI taxonomy): Eukaryota > Metazoa > Platyhelminthes > Polycladida > Euryleptidae > Prostheceraeus > Prostheceraeus crozeri. The sequence continues at coordinate 78,480 of CAJQUW010003216.1, forward strand.
TGATGAGCTAGAATTTCTTAAGTGGTGGTATAAGCGAGAAATTTTGGGAATACCGCAGTAGTGCCATTCCTCACTATCATCCTGTCTTACTAATAAAAGGTTGACAACGTGCTCATAACAACTCGAACGCGAGTTGTAGCGCACACCCTTCAATCCTTTTTCCCAAACATGGAGAACTATTTTAATGTTGTTCAATTTTTCAAATTTTTCTATATCTTTAATTTTCATATCGTCACTATTACAGTCATCGAAGTTTAATTCATTCTCCCACTGCCTATAGCTATATGTGCGATTTCGATTCGCATTGATGTCATTATAGTGGAGAATGGAGAGGACAGCATATTTAAAACATTGCGATTCGCAATCGACATTGATGACTGCTGTTTTGTTTTTTAATTTTTTTGGAAGTTTAAAGGAGCCTCGACCACTATGATTTCCTAATAAACTGATTTTAAATAAGGCGGACTCAATGCCGTCAAAAATAAGACCACTATCGCGCTCGTTAAATTTATCAATATTTAATTTTAATCCTTGGATGTGAAAATTTATCCAAGACTGATAGTCTACAACTTTGGTTGCAGGAGAGGAGGGTATATGAAACTCCAACCTCTATTATTTGTCCAGTATGGTGGTCGATTTTACATATTTTATTTTAAGATAGATGAGCGCCTTCATCCTAAAATTGTCTAAATTGTTGAAGAGCGCTTCTATCAATGATGAATTTTGATGAAACCATTCCTCAAAGTTAGCAATGGTTTCTGTGGAGTCCATCTGGTAGTTCCTCACTAAATTATTTATGGACACTTCAGTGAGTCGGATAGAGGAGGTACCGTTGGTGTAGGTATCGTTCGTGTGTGTATGTTGAAGTCTATGCGAAGATAGTTCAAAACGTGTCTCGAAAGACTGAGCGCACAAGTCGCAAGAAAAGGAGACGACGTTAACAGAATCATCCCCACCTTCGGAGATTGATGCCGGCTTAGGTCGACAAACACCTCGCTTGATGTGTCGGGTGAGATCCCATTTCCTCGTGAAGATGTGCCCACAGTCAGCACATTCCCGCTCGTTGCCATGTCGCGACAGTTCTGAGGTGGAACTCACATCACCTGAAAGAGAAATCATTCTATCATCTCTGTTCAAGCCTCAGTGTATTGTTACAACCTACCTTGACTCAATAACTCTAAACTTTCCTCGAGAAGGGAGGGCGTTGGTGATGAAGTTGATGCCTGAAATTGAGGAAGATGCTATTAGTCACACGTTTGAGGGAGATGAGAGAGGAAATCTTTAACTTACCATTTTAATGAAATATGATCAGACAGAATAATAGTCAAAGAGAGAGAGAGATCGTGCGTTCGTCACTTGTATAATTCACAGATTAAATGAAATGACAGGAATGTCACTTTGCTTATATACTTTCATTCTCTTCATTCATTGGATGTTCATTCTGATTGGCTGCTTGTGTATACTTAAGAATTAGAAAAATGTTAAAGTTATCATTATTCAAAGTCAGCATTTCAAAGACAACATGACAAGTCCTCCAACAACACCAAATACCGCATTGGAGTTCTCCTCTCCATGCACATCAGCAAAGGTGCTCGTTACACCAAATGCACCAAGAAAGTCGAAGGTGGAGAAGACATACAATCTCGACAATATACGAAAGTTATCATTATCGGAGGACGATGAAGAGGAGTTGCCCGACCTAACAGGCATACGGTGGAAATATTTACAATATGATGCCGAAGGGGTGATGGAGATGACCAGCAAGTCGCACTTGCATCAAATATGGGAGTGGTACACCCCTAACTCCCAACCGCGAACCGAGGCGGAGTGGGCGTACATTGACAAAGTGAGGGACGCTGCAGAAGAACGTTTAAAGCAGCTCAACTGTTTTTGTAATCTATGTGAAGTCCGACACTGGGACGATATTGACAGCGAAGACCTTCTAAAATATATGCTATAATAAATGTTTATTTCATATTGTCGTTGCTTTCATGCTGACTTACTTGAATGGGACTTAAGTGAATGATTTAACCATGTATACTTTTTCATTTGGAAATAGTTATTTTTAACTTGTAAACAATTGAAACTTTATTCTATTTCTGACATATACACTATTGAAACTTTAACTTTATTTTTAACTTGTAAATTGTTGAAACTATATCTTTCATTTAGAAATAGTAGCACATATAGTTTAACTTACAAGACTTCATATGGATGATGATATAGTTCAGTCACATTTAAGATAGCTTACACTTCTGATGTAGGGGATAGCAATCGACTGCGATCCATATGTAAAGAGCTTGTTCAACTACAGAAGAGAGAAGTGTGATATGATGCGTGTGGCGCGTGAGTGTCCTCCCATTTCATTCCATTCATCAATTCATCTCATTGATAGAGATAGGTAGAACTCATGGTTCTCATAACATATGCAATGGAAAGTTTATAAGGTAACCTTCGACAGATGGCTAAATGTCGCCCTGGCGCGAATGCATACTACATTGAAACAGAGGCAATCACTTGCAAACATGACGCAGAGAGATTTAACAAGATTGATCATTGCCGAATGTCCCTTGCGGTATACATAGCTACGGGTTTCACCGCCGTCCTATACAGGAACGCCCGTCGAAAGGAAGTATTACACCGAACTTCATTTGCAACGTTCAAGTTGACTGATAGCAGATTCAACTTAATGATAGTATTCGCCAGTCCGAAGACTGCCCAGGGCAAACCGCGTGGAGGTTCATATCCATGCTCTTGCCCCGTGGTGGCCCTTATGAGAGCCGTTTGAGTTCGTTCTCTGGACGTGGTGAAGGCACGGAAAAGATCTGCAATGAAAATGATTATGTATTAGAATAGGATTCTATACTATCTTATTTGCTTTGTTCACTTACTCAAAATTAGCCATCCTTAGGGTAGTTTTCGGCGGGCTTTCCCTGACTGAAAAATTTATGAAGATGCCCACGCATACAGAGAGTGGCGTCGGAGCATTTTTTACTGGGATGGCCATTATAGCAGATGATCGACTCATCCAGGACTTTGATTGACAAGGACTCGACCGTTCCAGATGGTTTATCCCGAATAGGGAGATGCTGAAAATTCAAACATTCTGTCATCATTCAAAACGATTCCATTTCATTCCTCATTGCGCTCCAACTTCCGCAAACGACTCTTCTCTCACTCAAGCCCTGTCTACTTCACCACTCCTCCTCCAACTCAGCATTCCTCGCTCTCTAATACAGTCATTCTCCTTCATCAACTTCTCTCATACTTCGACTCTGCCCTCTCCCATTCTCCTCTCTGCAGCACTCGTCCTCTTCTCTCGCTCCCATCGTGTCTCGTCTTCCAACACTCGACATTCTCCTTCAAACTCTGTTCACAATACGCCTCATACGGGATATTCTCATCCGCCACCTCCTTACATCGCACCTCCTTCAATTACAGCTCACACAACTCAATCAACGTTCTCTTAATCACCTTCTTCAATACTTTCATACCGATCAACCAACAAAAGCATTGTGCGCGCTTGCTGCGACACATGTTCTTCTCCATATCCTCATCCCACCGCGCCGACTGCTTCCGTAACCCACCACCCTTCACTATTGGGGAAGGATGAGCTGGGGGTCGGTTCTAACAACTATTGGATACCTCGACGGAAGAAGAGCTCAAACCTCTCACACGCTTCCTCACTCGCTCCCTATCCAAATCCACATCATCCTCATCATCACTCTCAAACACTCTCTTCCGCACTTCTCAGCCTTCAAACCGGCCACATGCATTCTCTACCTTCATTCTCCACAGCTTTTCCCACTAGCATTCTCAACAACATTCCCACTAGCATTCTCAACAACATTCTCGGCCTCAGGTTTCTTGGCCTCTTTCACTTTCCTCAACAATCGCTCCAACTCAGCATTCAACGACACCACAAATCTCAAATCGGTCACCAACCCTCCTTGTACATCACCATGCCTCACATAGAACTCGGCCTCCTGCCCAACAACCAACAACACCTGCACTTCACACAGGCAACCCTACTCAGGATAACCATGTGATCGGCCCCTGCCTTCTTTATGTGGTCCTTGAGACCGTCTCGGCGGTTGATCCGACCGCACACACACATTTTGATGTGAAAATTTTAATTTTTGTCGTTGTTTACCATGGCTGAAGATTTCTCGTTAACTGTAAGATAATGAAATTAGTATAAGTTTTGAATCATGTAGTAACAGCCTGAAGCATAACACTTAGTGAGGAATGATAGATTTGAGTGTAGTGAGTGGCACTCGATCCCGTCGACAGCCCGAAGGCCTTGTACTGATCACTAGGGAAGTGAAAGATCTTCCCGATACCCGCTATTTACAGCTTAAGACATCATTGTCACTGCCCCGAAGTGGTAACAGCAACGCCGAGCCAAAGGTAGTGATCAGTAGCTGGGATCTAACCCCTCAAAGCTGCCTTAGACTTATTTAAATTTCAAATCTGATAGCAGATTTGAATGTAGTAAACGGCCTAAAACATAACACTTAGAGTGAGGAATGATAGATTTGAGTGTAGTGAGTGGCACTCGATCCCGTCGACAGCCCGAAGGCCTTGTACTGATCACTAGGGAAGTGAAAGATCTTCCCCGATACCCGCTTTTTACAGCTTAAGACATCATTGTCACTGCTCCGAAGTGGTAACAGCAACATCGAGCCAAAGGTAGTGATCAGCAACTGGGATCTAGCCCCTCAAAGCTGCCTCAGACTTAGTCAAATTTCAAATTTTATAGCAGATTTGAACTCAGCATACTTGAAAACCTCAGATTACATGTTAAAACTTTGAAAAAACTGAAAATTAAGAATTTTTAAAAAATTCCGCATTTTTTACTACTCATACTACTTCTAAAAATTTCTATCATTAGTAAAGACATAATCAAACTCTATCACACAAACTTTGAAGTAAGAAGATAGCTTGCCTACTTCAAAAGATAGAGTCCTTTGAAACACCCGATATCGGGAGCTCAGAGCGACGACCGTCGCTTACCTCGTCTTTCGATGAAGTGATCAGACTTACCTTGCCGGGGGTCTACATATGCTCAGAAGAAAACTTAAAATGACTCTATCTCCGAAGGTATTCATTGTAGTGACATGCGGTTTGTTGCAAACGATTCGTCTCATCATGCTCTATCATATGACACCTGAACAATTCTCATGTGATCACGGAAAGTGGGTGCCTCAGCACATGGCCATGTAACATGCCACAAGTGAAAAAATTCCTAAGTGTGGGACCTCCAGTGTGGTGAAAATTTTGAAAAATTTTAAACTTCCGAATTTCATTCTGGGACCATTACCAAAACTTTTTTCATCACTTTTCACTGACCCCCCTACCGTTCGGAGAAATTTGATGAAAAATGTTTTGGTAAAGGTCCCAGGTCGAAATGCGACACTTTGGAAAAATTTTCAAAATTTTGCCCAAACTAAGTGGCTCTGTCACTTAGGATTTTTTCGTGAAATCCGAGGTCTGACCTAAAATCTTGTAACAGCTCTAACTTTTGAACGGCTGGTCCGATTGACTCGCAACAAAAATGTCATTGAACAGTTTTTTCTCCTCTTTCAAATGAGTATCTATAAGACAAAATCCATCAACTAGAACCAAAATTAGAAGATCGCTGCCGAGAGGGGGGTCGGTGAAATTTCATGAAACAAACTTTGGTCAGGGTCCCAGCTCGAAATTCGACACTTTGGAAAAAAAAATTTTCCCATACAAAGTCACTCTGACACTTAGGACTTTTTCAGGTGAGGTCCGACGTGAAATCTTGTAACAGCTGTAACTTTTGAACGGCTGGTCCGATTGACTTGCAACAAATATGTCATTGGGCAGTTTTTTCTCCTCTTTCAAATGAGTATCTATAAGACAAAATCCATCCACTAGAACCAAAATTAGAAGATCGCTGCCGAGGGGGGGGGGTCGGTGAAAAAATTTTGTTAACCCAACTTTTGACGAGAAACACGATTGGAGTGGTCTCGCACCAGAATTGCACCATTCCAACCTGGCCGGCACACCACGCCAGCCTAGCCAGATCACCACGTCAGCTTGGAGAGCGCACCACGAACAACCTCTGGCAACGCCAACCTCGTCGTTCCAGAGGGAGGGGGAGTCGGACTCGAAGCGACCAGGTGTCGGACTAGGGCCGCTGCCCTAGTCTGACAGGGGGGAGGTCCACGGCGGCCATCTTGCGCTATCCAGAGGTGTAGAACTCCTTACTACTTCTGCTAATATTAACAAGTTTTTGATCTGCTAGATAATGATCAATCAGGTCTGGATGCTATCATATTAATGTCACGTAGCAAATACAAAAACGTGAAGATTACTTAAATTATGAAAGATTAAATGAGATCAACAGCAGGAATCTAGAAAGGTCAATCGGGACTCAATCTTTATTCCTGAACTATCAAACCCAACCAGACACGGTCTAGCACAGTAAGGAGATCGCGTTGGTCACAAAAATGTTTAATACAAAGCACTAGTAATTAATTACATAAAGTTTAATTATCATCCGCATTATCAACATCATTGTTATCAGCGGCCTCACTGGCCTTACGCCTCTGCCTGTACGCATGTTGGCGAAGGCCGCAGCAATCAGTTATTCTGTGCTTCATGTGGCTTAGAACAGGCTTCTCAAAAGTCTTTGATAATGGAGAAAGTAAAGTAATAAGGCGAAAACAGTTATTGTAGGTGGATGGCGCTTTGGAATGGGCACACAAATCCGAAATTCAGACATTTTAGAAAAGTCACAGTTGCAACAGATCTTCTGAACAATTCGAAAAGCGGCTCACACAAATAGGAAACTCCAATTGATAACAACTTAGATAGAATTAGAGGGAATGTCCATGACTGGTCCATTTTATTAAGCCGTCGTAAAAGATGATTTTTCGGATTTTTATCTAATTACTGTACATTTAGTGATTGATCAAGTGACTTGCTATCAGGGGACACGAGTGTCATATCGATTTCAACACACAAATTCTCTCAAGGGTCATTCCACATCAAATCGCCAAATTTCGGAAAAAGTGAGTGGCAAAGGTTCTCAAATTTTCTTAAAATTCCCAAATTTTCATCGTTTATTTCTATACAGATGAAATCCAAAGGATTTCGGAAAAATTCTATCGGGAAGGTCACTTGCGCGACCTTGACTTATTCGAATTTTCTACTTTAAGAGAATTTATGAAAAATCATGTGCATCTTTGACGGCCTACGTCACTGATCTAGCAGCGACGTTCAGGAAAATTCTACGTGGACTACTTAATTGATACCCAACCTTAGATGCTCCAAGCGGAAGACATAGCTTTTTCGCTTCGAGAGAATTTCTGTAAGCTCTGAAAACAAGCAAAAATTTCAGGAAATTTGTGAAAAAATCGAATTTTCAAACTTTTTTGAAAAAATACAAAATTTGCTTACAGTCTTCTCTCTTGCAGGCCATCGTTGATTGTAAAGAATCAATAGTGGTCGTGGAAGAAGTTTTTGAATCTCAAAATTATGTTAACAATATTCAATTTTTGACACCTTTGACTCAGTCCTGACAATTTCGCGCAGCGGGTACGTCAATTCGGATAGATTGAGTGTTTTACTCTTGATACTATCTATCTGAAACAGCAATTAGAAGTAACTTTTTCTACACAGAATCATGGTTTTTTAGAATTTGAAATTGTGGTAAAATTAGTATAATATTTTGTTGCTACTATCAAATGTACAAGTAGTATGTGCTTTGTAACTAACAGATACCATTCTTTTATAGTCAAAACTCGTTCATTCGAACTCGGATGGATTATACTTGCCTGTTCGACTTATCTTGTCTATCCCAGCCTTGGTCATCCTCTCAATTTGTGTTATCATTGGCATCCTATATTCAGACTCCTTACTTAGGGCCTCAAAGGTCTTCACTCATTCACAGTCTTAATTAACGAGTCTTGATTGCATCTCGAAACAGTTGAATGATGAAACACGGTTCACCTTTTCGTCTTATCTTTTGAAAGGCAGTCAAATTCTCTGAATTTATAGAGGCAGAAGGTAACCTCTGGCCGAATTGCTTAATTTTCTACAGGCGGATGAATGAATCACAGACGCACACCTAGGAATATGTAAAGACTTCCTGCTTTCATCAACACGTGAAGCCGGTAGACAAATCATGACAGTGTCTCTCGCCCCAAGATACTTGCACAAGAAGTTTGCGGATGCTGTCAGAGTCGCGGCAATTATTTATTGATAAAAGCAATCATAATTAGAAGCTCATGTGATAATTGGTAAACATTTGCACCATTTCCACTCACATAAGTTATCGCGCATGAATGATTCAAAAATACATAATACGTATAAATACGCAATAAAAATACGTAGTTAAAAAGTACGTAATAAATGCATGGCAGAAGCTATCACTTTTTAAAATCATTATTAACTGATGAGTAGGAAAGTCCCAAGACTTGAAAATAAGCGCGAAATTATTTGGCTACTGTTGACGATGTGCTTCGTCCAACTAGGACTCGTCAGCTCGACTCGAAAGGTCGAAAACTAGCATTTAACTATTGGAAACCTAGAACTATTAGAACTATGCGCGTTGAGATCAGAAATCATCTCGCCTGAACTGCTCAAGACATTGAACGCCCACTTCGAAGAAGCATGTATCAAGGAAAGTTTTTCCTCATAAGTGTCCATAATCCACCATAATCCAATCATTTGGATTCATTTGTGATGGCTTTTAAAAAGAAAAGAATATAAAATTCACTGCATTATTTCTATTCAATGGAATAAAACACTTCACTACTATAACTAAAACAATTTTTTAAAAATGCTTGAAAATTCGATCCAGAAATTTTTACTTTTTTCTGAGCCTACAGAAATTCTCTCGAAGCGAAAAAGCCATGAATTTCGCTTGGAGCATCTAAGTTTGGGTATCAATTAAGTAGCCCACGAAGAACTTTCCTAAACGTCGCTGTTAGATCAGTGACGTAGGCCGTCAAAGATGCATATGATTTTTCATAAATTCTCAATAAATAAATAATATTCGAATAAGTCGAGGTCACGCAAGTGACCTTCCCGATAGAATTTTTCCAAAATCCTTTGGATTTCATCTACATAGAACTAAACAATGAAAATTTGTGAATTTTTAGAAAATTTGAGAACCTTTGTCACTCACTTTTTCCGAAATTTGGCGATTTGATGTGGAATGACCATCAAGACAGCCTGGAATCATTTTTAGAGGCAGTCCGATTGAGAGATGGATGGACTGTGAAACCTTTGGCTGCGCAGTTTAACTCTGCATATCGTTGGCTACTATTTGGAAACTCAAACATTCTCTCGCCAAGCATGAATATGAATGTGCCAACTCTAGATTTTGAAATTTGCTTCAATTTGGTTCAAACTCAAAAACTATCATCCACTGTCCTCGCAGAAAATTTCAGCGGCAGAGTTTGAAGATAGCAAATTCGATCAAAAAGTTGCGTTTGTAACTGCGACTTGAACGATTGCCGCTTTTGCGATGCTGTACTTACCTACATCGGTGGCTTTATTGTCAGAGAAGTCATTGTACGTATGTCAAGCTACAATTGTAGATCTGCTCTCGTTGACAATGATTCTGTCAAACCGATTGATCTTTTAAATTTGAAAATTGAAATGGCCTTTTCTTCCCTAATAAATGTGTCGTTGACATTACAAAGAATTCAGAGAGACTAATCAGACGATTTGCAAATTTTTTCCAATCTGACAAGAATTTGTAAGTGAAGTTAAGATAACGCATATTTGAAAAAATCATGACCTTGTGTGATATTTTCCCTACACCTTTTTTCCCCAACATGATGTTGATTTGAATACCGATGGAGAGCGCCATTCTTTTGTATTGATTGTTTGAAAAGAAGTATTTCGATTTACATGAGAAAAATCGGCAAAGATTTGTCTCTACAATTGAGTCAAAAAGGCAAGCGAAAATTGATGACTAGACAATTGTACAAAACGTGTGATTGTGCTCATACTTTCCAAATACATGTACAGCTGCACTATAGTTAATTTTCTTTCTTGACTTGACCAAAATGTATCCTGGAGAAAATTCAGCTAATTTGAATTTATTAAAGAATTCTCTCACTTTGGGGGGTAGATTAAGTTTTTATCAATAATGATGGTTAATTTTTTATCAATGATGCAACTGCTTAATCGAAATCCGTTGTTCATAATACAAAAATCAATTTCAGGGATACAAGTATGAACCGGCTTAAATAAAGCGCCGATCATTATTGAGTCACTTTAGTCGTTAGTTAACGCAAAGATGCAATAATTATCAAAAGCATAATACAACTCCATATACAGAACTAAGTGTCACGATGAAGTTCCTTCAGCCTACCCTCGTGTCTCTGAATTTTCTTCCATATTGTTTGCAAACTTCCAAGATATTGATATGCCAAAGCAGAGGGCTTTTGTTACATCATAATGATTAGACCACCGTCTTCACACAACAAAATATACAACCTCGAATGGTCATGGTATCAATTTCAATGCCGTAGACATTTTCGAGATGGCATGCTCTGGTTGGGAAGATAGAAATGTTATATTTCCATCCCCATGCTTTCACTTACTATTTTGTATTGCTTTAGTTGCTTATCAAATTTCTCAGATTATATATACATACATATAGATATATTTTTTTTTGTTTGTAAGTTTTTTATCTCAAGGCCTACAAGGCTTGATTGAAAATTTTCTGCTAATTTGTGATGTTCTTTGTGTTGATTCTTTTTACTGATCTTCGTATAATTTGGTAGTAAATTGTTTTCTTCACATGTGATGTTAAATTGAATGTCTTTTTCCAATTTCATACATTTATTCAGTAGTTTTTCTGTTCTTCTATATTGTTGTAATTCTGCTGTTGTCAATGTTTTGATGATGATGAATGAGTACCATTTTATTGCAAAATATTTACATTTTATTGATGGCGACGTTTCGGTCTTCTGTACATAGACCACTTTCAAGCTAACATATTAACAAAATGATGAGCTGTGGTTGAAATTCAAAAAGTCTCAACCAAAATGCTATACAGACACCTCAGAGATATAATACTGGATGTATGTTACATGTTCATAGTTTTTCAGGGAGGACTTGATGACATATTGAAGTTGTGAAAGAATAGAAATCAAGAAATGATATTTAACTGTCTTGTTAACTGTTTTGTGTTGTTTGTTAAGTCTCTTGGTTTTTGTTTGTGTTCTTTCATGTGGTGAGATTTTATCGAACTATTATTTTCGTGTTGCTTCATTTTCACATTCAACAAATTTGTGGTATATCTATCTATCTATCTATCTATCTATATATATATATATATATATATATATATATATATATATATATATATATATATATGTCTGGCATTTTTTGTTGCAGTTAATGTAGTTTATTTTACGTAATTTATCATATTGTAATCATTAAGATTTAGGTGGGAGTGCGCTGCAGTCCTGACCTAACCTAATAATTAATTTACAATTAGTGTAACGGCGCACTCCTGAAAGATACTCGCAGTAAGAAGGTAAGACCTAGCTCCTGATGCATGATTAGATGTAATAATTAATACATCGAAACCGGTAGCTACAGGAATTTGACTTTTGCTCCATATTATCTATTATTTATTTATTCATCTACGCCTCCATATTATTTGCATTATTTATATATATATATATATATATAATCAAAAAATGCTGTTTTGCACTACTCGGACTATACCTAGAGTTATAGTAAAGTAAGTGAATTGTGTGAAAAAACAATCGCTCACATTGTTTGACGTAAAACTTTGCTTGTAAACTTAGTTTGCTTAGTCAAACTAAGCCCTTGAGACTGTCGGATTGACGAAACGCGTCGGATGATTTTTTGAAAAAAAAATTTAAAATAGATTTACGTCAAACAAAGGGCGCGATTGTTTTTTTTCACACAATATGACTAACCTCCCGTACGGGGTTTATTTTACGTAATTTATCATATTACACAGAGAAATTTGAAATGCAGAACGCGGCGGAATTTGTATCCTTTTGTCTTAGAATCTTATGATTAAAAAAATACTGACCTATTGTCGAATGAAAGGAATGGTTCCATACCTCTGAATCTAAATCTATGAATCGGCATATTTGGGTGTACCTTCGGTTCGTTTTTGTGAGATATATGTTCACATGCTTTGACATTGTTTTAAGAACTCTTATATAAACTGACTTCTGTGTGTGTTTCTGACTTCTTTTTACCGCTGATGATGGAATCCATCAGATTCTGAAACATGTTCGGTTGTTTTACATATATGCATATACACGTATATGCCTAGCATCATTGTTGCAGTTAATGTAGTTTATTTTACGTAATTTATCATATTACACAGAGAAATTTGAAATGCAGAACGCGGCGGAATTTGTAGTATCATTTTTCAGCAGATTTTCCTTGGAATTGCGAGTGTGATCTGATGTTGTTATATTTGACAATAGCGAATGAAAGGAAGCCTTTAGTAAATTCTTCTGTGCAATGCTTCCACTTTCACGTGAAAAGTGATAGAAGTACCGTCTCCGAAGACATGTTTGCTCATATTTCTCTTGCTTTTGAATCATTCAGAGGTAACTGTGTTTTTTACATTTCACCCCGTTAGTGTCCTCCATCGTAAATGCACCAGTAAATCTTATTTAAATGTTATACACTGCTACTACACTGCAAGATAATGTGATGTAGCATCCTTTCATCTCTAAACAGTTTGCAGGTGTCTGATGCAGATGCAGATCTGACGTTGGTCAAGCTTAGAGTTTGAACACGTGCTATGCTTCACCAATCTTAAAACTTCGGCAAGTGAGATTTTGCTATATTGTGCGGTCTCTTTCAAATAAGTTATTTGATGCATCTGAGACGCTTCCTCATGACGTCCCGAACGTAGATGCACCATTATCGCTGTCCGAATACAGCGAGTAGTATGACGCCCATTCTTCTTATCGATGACAAGCGATTTCCTCAAGCGACTCCTCAGCTTTCTCTAGTTTTCTCGCTATATTGAAGTCAACGGTCGCATGAAGAATCATAATGATGTTCTCATAAACGCTCTACACTGAGAGTTGCACCATTTCATGAATATGTATCAGTTTTCGTTTACATCGGACAAATCGAATGTCGAATGCAGCAAGGTGTCATGTCTTATGCGAACTACTTCAAAATCAATATCAACGCCAAATTATCACAGACGTTGAAGTTGTTCAGACATGCAGATTTTGAATAAGAGAATTCTTTAATATAATTCGTCAGCAAGGTCTGCCTACAATTCACAGGGGATTCCTATGATATCAAAATTCATACCACTGACAATTGTCGGTGTAGTGGTCATGTTTCAGCAGTATTCATATACAGGAAATCTAGTTGTATTGCATATATGGTAATACTCATCGAAATATCAATTGTCATTCATATTTGAGTATGTTCAGAATCATTAACCCATTAATGCCCGAATTATTTTACATCACAGAAATCTAATATATTTTGTGTTACGCATCCTTAGGGGTTACTTTGCGCATTTATGATTGAAATTATGCCAGTGCTTCTTTAGTTTTACATCTGCAGCCTGTGACCACATGGTCACGCTAGGACTTACGAGGTACATATTGCTTTTGAATATGGCAAGTGATTAACAAAACTACATTTCTTGATACAATGAATACAATTTACTATTCATCACGAAACTGATAAAATTCGAACAATGTTGATTACCAATAATCAACAAAAGGAATAGCAAATATAATTTTCTTTGTTACACAAAATTATTATCAGATCTATTCATTATCAAAATGTCAGCTTATCAAAGATTCAACACAATTCTGAATGCCATGGTTTATGATAATTTTCGAAGCAAGGAATGCACAAACCAACGTTACATTTAGTACATTCGGATTTTATTACTGAGGAACAATTATTTCCTTGGCATCGTCGACGTTTTGAACCAGTGGGAACTCGTACATAGTGTCCTACATTATCAAAACGTACATCCGCGGATAATCCTCTTTCCCGAAGTGGTGGTCGACCACCACCTGATGGTTTAACACCATTTAGGTTTAAAATAGAAAGCGCAATTCTCCGACGAAACTCTAAAAGTGGGCAATTTCTGTGAATACCCCGACGAAGTAGCCATGCATTTTGAATGGCCACATCAATTAACCATGAAAAAATAGGGAAATACCACTTTTTTCCTTTGACATTTGTCCGATACATAGAGACGTTTTGATCCATTCGATCAGTTCCACCCATCCATTGGTTGTATGATTTGATTACGTTTGGACATGAAACTGATATTTTCTGACCCGATTGACGACAATATCTACGACATTCCCCTATAGGGTGTATTGAGTGACAATTAGAACCTACTGTAACAACCTTATTGTCCTTCCAATGTGCAATAACGATGTTTGTCTTGCTATCTGAAGCAAATGAAATTGTGCCTCTATCACACTTTGCCAAAGAATCTTTTGGGCGAATTGGACATGATTTCGGAATTCTGTTTTCTCTCCAAGTACCTGTACCACCGTATCCTCGATTAGAGAGCTCAACTAAGGTTTTCAGATTAGTGAAAAGCTTATCAAAGTATATAAGATACGGTAACTTTTGAATACGTTCCAGTTCGTCTAAGAATGAAAATAAAGGTGCTGTTGCCTTTCCAAAAGATTTCTCATATTGTTCTCTATCAATTTTCATTGTTTTCCCCTGATACACCTCAAAAGACAGAAGATACCCACTACTAGAGTTGAGGGACCAACATTTATACCCAAACTGTATGGGTTTATTAGCGATAAACTGTTTGATTCCATGAGATCCGAAATATCTGATCATGGACTCATCATAGCTTAGATGCTGCTCGGGCACAAAATGTTCTCTAAATTTCCTGTTTAGATGTGTGATCAAAGGTCTCACTTTGAATAACTTATCATTCATGTCGATAATGCTATTATCTGCGAAGGAATTCGGGTCATCAAAGTTTCAAAACGATTTCGCCTCATACTTTGGTATACCAAGGAGTTCCGGTATCGTCCTGGTTCTCCCAAAACATCCTGCGATTTGGATAGGAGACGTAACCTGAGAGAATCATTATTCCAATAAAAGTCTTAACTTCCGATTTCGAAAAATGTAGATGAGGCTCATTTTTCTGCATAATATATCTTTGTGTTTCAACACATATGTGATCAATGATCTCATCAACAAAAAAGAGTTCGAATAGCTCGATCGGAGAAAAATCTCTGTATCTATCATAACTGGGTTCTGGAAATAGGGGGATATTATCTTTGTTGTCCTTTCTACACCACTTCAAAGACTTTTCTATGTTGGAAAGTAGCTCGAAGTCGAATTCATATTTGTACCCTGCGTCCTCGTCTTCAAGGCATGCTACATGCACCTGTGCACGTAACTGGTTTCCCGACAGATGATCCGCTTCATCACCCGAATCTTCGTCTGTTAAAACAGCTGCGTCAGGCGGCTCTATGAAAATGTCATTCTCGTCGATTTCATCTTGTTCCACCAAAGCGACAACGTCATCAACAGTGTACCGGCAAATCAATATGACAGTCTAAGTAGATGACAGCAAGCAGATGCGCGAGTGGCGCAGTGGTATCGATGTTAGATACACTAACCGTAAGGACACGGGTTCGATTCCCCAGCCAAACATTTTTTAACATGAAAATATTGCCGGGTTGTAATTTTCAAACACGTCATTCATGCATATTCAATGCAAATTCTTAACTTTGCCTCTTTATTTTTAAAAACCTGGAGAAGTTTGGTATTGTAAACATGTTAAAATTCAACTTTGTACAGAGATGTATGTATCTCGTAAGTCCTAGCGTGACCATATGGTCACATCATGATTACATAACTGGTTCTTAGGTAGATCATCCATCAAACGAAATTTCCTATATCCAATAACACCTTATAGGTCGTGATAGTAACATACACTGGGACTGTTGCTTTACTGATTAGTTTTTCAGGTGTTCAGAATGCAATGAAAAAGCGTTACTTACGTTTTTCTCCTCTTGGACGATGTAGCCATGATATTTCACTTAGCGCCACCGAAACAAGAGATGACAGCCAATCGGAAATACTGTGAATTAAAACAACAGGGTATTCTGCTATATTATTAAAGCGAAAATAAGATAATTGTTCAAACATATAAAAAAATTGGATCAACTTTAATATAATAGTGTGGTTGTGACCATATGGTCACGCTAGGACTTAATGGGTTAAGTAGATAAAAAATTATGGTAAAGACAGTTTGGTATCAAAATTATTACCATGACCATTCTAGTGTTAACCAGAAGAGTTGATGGTTACTCAGTCAGGTGCGTCCAACGATGGAAGCGATGCGCTGAAGAACGTGTATATCTTCTGAACATGACGTTGCTTCCGGAATGCGGTTTTCTGATTCGTGGCCTGCAAGATTGTGGGAATGGCCAAAGCATGGAACGAAATGTGCCGCAGAACAATCACTTTTGAGTAGCGCTTGAACACCTTCATACTTTCCAGCCATGTTACTTTCACCTATGTGCCATGTTACTTCTTCCATGTCATGCTACTTTTCAGGAATTTTACAACTTGTTTGTTGCAGCGATCTTCCAAAAAAACTTGATGTAACCTAGATCACTTTCTCGTTGTATTTCACTAAGAGAACGAGCGTGGCCATGAAACGATGAGAGTTTTCATTTTCAAATTTTACAACTGGTGTAGATCTATAAGAGCTCATTTTGAATCCACACTGAAGTTAATGTTATCATAGTTGGATTTTTAAACAAATATTCCATTATCATGTTTTCAGAGTAAAACATGAAACTAAAACGAATGCTGAATTGTTTAGAAGATTGATATACAGTGTCATTCCGCTCAGGAATCATCGGAAACTTGAAAATAATATTGTCAGTCATTTTTATAGATACAGTACCAGTTCCATCGACACGGGTCCTTGTGGCCGCAGCCTCATTAGCCTCCTTCACGGTCCGCCTTTGATTATAAACTAAATCTTAAGGAAAAGTCACTTCAACGTTGGGCCCTGGAATGTTAACTAGTAATATCTCACATGTGCATTCATAAAATGAATTTCACTCAATTGCAGTCCCTTCTTAGATTCAATTTGTATTTGAAAATATCTTGTCGACAGTTGAAGGATGTTAAACCGTATGCTAAGATGGTTTCCATTTTCAATAAGAATTGCAATCTACAGACAGTTGTTTGCTCCTCCTGAAAAGTTTGCAATTTGACACATAGAAGATAGTAACCAATGCCCTTGAAATCACACATGAGATATTGTCGCGACAAAGACGACATGCTATAGTGAACAGGTGACAAAATAATTTTTTGTTCATCCACATAAAATACACGAAAATGTGTCATTTTCATCAAAAAAATCGATGTGGTATTATGGGGATCTACATTTTAATTCACAATTGCATAATTCTTGCGTGTGAAAGTTCTGTTAGTTGCATTATTATGTATTCTCTATTTCTCAAGAATCGCTTAATGTGATGTATTTACTGGACATAATTGAGAAGTCAAAAACAGCATCTTTTATACTCGTATCGACTCTGGTCATCTGGAACAAAAATAACAAGAAAATTCATTAATTAGATAGAAAAGTGCACACATGAAATTCGATAGTTCTCAGCTCATCTTTGTGTTTCCTTCACGGCGACCGTAGCCTAACACAAAATTCGAATACGATCCTCCGGGTGGCGATGAGAATAGGTTCTTTAAGGGCGTGATTGATATCAACAATGGGAAGAGGCGACTCATCATTCTGCTTCATTGTGAATTTTGTCTTGGCAGCGTTCGTAGTCGCGTACTTGTATCCATTCGGGATCATTATTACTAAAACTAAGTAAGACTAATCATGTTAGTAGATTATGTGTTAATTAGCTTCCAGTCAAAGATCTGGGAAATCCCCTGTTTCGAATATACCTTAATTCATCATGGGCATTCCCTACTCTAAAAATAGCTCTATTAGTTGGCCCACAGAGTTAGCCAAATTATTGACGGATTTTCTATTAAAAATAATCTGCTAGCAGAAATTGTAACTTGCAAATAACAAATTATTTCTTCATATGAGTCCTTGAAATCGGTCAACCACAGTGAGGTATTACGGGTATGGCCATCATACACCGGTCAAAAATTCCCATAATACCCCGGTGCCACTAAGGAAAACACTTCAGACTCTACAATTTAAAGAATCAGGAATTCAAGAAAACTTTTGATATTTTGTGAACAGCTGAAGATACACTATAACAAACATCAAAGGTGGATTCTAGAACATCACTCAGTATTAGACTTATCAGAATCCAGAACTTTTTTCAAACATGTCCACTTGAGCATCTATCGATCCGCATAGTACTAAATCGATACATTTAAGTGTCTCATGACCGCATGTAGCATTCATTGAAAGATGAGAACCACACATATTCAGCGAAGAAGAGTTATTTGCTTTGCTGGATTTGTCTTGCTGGAGTCTACTTGTCCATAATACCCGGGCTGTCCATAATACCCCGCCTTCCCCTATATCATAGGCTTAAGCTTAGACCTTTATTTATACTACTCTGCATCGATACACTGCCTGCGTGACTTCTTTTTACAGAATGCATCGGCTGGCTCGTAGAATGGTCAATTACACAACCAACAGAATTGAATGAAATAATTAATGTGGTTGCAATGGACTTAAACATGTGCATGAAACATTCAAAATATCGAATATTGCTCCTTCAACAGTCGTCTCTTCATGTGTTACTCTTTGCATCCAGCAACATCCACATATCATGATTTACTTCATTTAAAGCATTATCCTTTTTAATGATCAAATGAAATATTTCCGTCTTACAGAATTGTTTTCTCTTATCTCAAAACTCATTCACTGAACATTGTTTGCATCATTTGACGCAGCAAGTTTTTCAAGAAAAAAAAACATTTGTTGTAGGAAACATCAGTTTGTAGGAAAACATGACCAGTTAGAGTTCTCGTACTCAGCCGAAAGTTATCTTTTAATTGGTATTATGTTCATGACGACAATAGTTGATACGACTTTTCTGAGCACAATATAATTTGATGCTCAAAAATGAACTATCTCGATTTGATAGTAGCAAATAGTATTGCTTGTGTATTATTCATTGATGCAGCTATAAATGCACTGCAGTAAATCCTATTTCTTCCATTTTAATATAAAATTGAACACGTAAGAGCGGAACAACCGGTTTCGATTGTATCACATATTTTGATACAGTTAACTGAAACATCCAACAAGAACATTTCTTCATGGTAAAGTTTCTCTCAACCACGTACCATCTTGCGGCTAATTGCGTTGAATACTTAAAGTCTCAATCATTCGTCATTTTGAAGGATATCCATGTGGATCCTACAGTTTTCGGATATTATCTTTGGATAATTATAACCGTGACATGTATTCTATTGAAAATCTTTTGTTTGCATTTCCCATTAAGAAATGTGAGGATATCATTTGTGTCTTTTCCTTTCAGGTGTCTGGATAAAGATCTGGAGCTACTTCAAGGACTTCCAACGTGGTGACAATTTCACCCTTCACTTCCCGAATCCTCCGTCTGTGAAGGATCTCCGACTCCGCTTATCGAAGGAAATGAAATGCTCCGTTCAGGACGTTGTGTTGAGCAGGCGTGTCGGCATCTGCAAAGGTGTTGAAGTATACAAAATTTCTGGAGGTTATCGTGAAGACTTTGCTGACACTGCAGGCAGATACTATTCCTCTGATGAAGTGGAAAACCTCAGAATTGACTTCCTCAATGACGACGACGACTCCTTCCTAATAGCAAGCCATTGGAAGAACACAATTATCGCCTCTCCTCCAGGTAAAAGCTTTGTATTTCGCGTTATCGGAACGCTTGCATGGAATGCTGTCTGTTAATCGTTAACGACTGTTTTATTGAATGAATGTCCTAATGAATACTCTTCAGATGCAAGAGTTGTATCCTCAGACGTAAAACAAGAACACAAGCCGTCATTTCACTCAATGTCAGGAATCATGAGCAGGCCTAATTCACATTCGCCGACATCAATTTAGCATCTCAATTACTTTTATTTGCGGTCATTCCGAGCAAAATTCCCACATCATGCTGACTTCGCAAGTTGTCCACATGATCCCAAAACTTCCTTAGAGATTCGGATGCAGTATCTGGTCTGTTGTTAAGGACTGGTTCTTAACCGCAGTTGTTTGAAATTCTTGCTTATGATTGAACAAAGAGCAAAGTATTGCGCCAAGTCTGACAAAGGATTTCCTGTCCCTACATTCAAAATGATTCATTGAACTTTTGCACTTCATCGCCAAAGTCAAGCTGGTGGCCCAACTGATGGTCAGGAATAGGAGGCTGCTACTAATGGACATGGTGAAAAAATTCACTTTCTCTCCTTTATATTTATTTATTGACCGATAGTAAGTTAAAATAAGTATATACAATAATTAATTGTATAATGTACAATGATACATAATAAACAATAATTTATTGTAAATACTTATTTTAACTTCCTATCGATACACGTGGTGCTGGCGAACAAAGCAATTGCTTGTAAAACTTAGCCTATCTCAATTATGGGATACACAGTTCATTGTTGATAAACAATTATATTTAAAGATTACAAAAGGTCGATTAGCCGATTATCATAGGGAACAGTGGATATACTCAGCAAAAAACAACCATTCTGGGCTAAACTATTTGGAGTTATGCCTGTTTGAGGATACTAGTCAGTCATATCTAAATGTTGATATCGATTATAACTATATCAATATCATACTGAAGTTTAGAGCATTAAACCACAACTTAGAAGTTGTCACAGGCATTTATGGAAATCGTTTAATGTATGAAGAACGTCGATGTGAGCTATGCAGTGATTCACAGGTAGAAAATTTGCATCATTTCATGATTGAATGTTCAAGATATCAGAAATTACGACAGGAACTGGCACCGATATTGTGCCACTGCGAAAGTACAACAGAGTTTTACAAGTTGATGAACACGCATATTCCAAATAATCTTAAAAGTATTGCTAAATTCCTTCAAAAAGCTAAAGAATTGCGACAGTCTACTACTGAGAACACAAACTGAATGACATTTAGAAGCAAATTTTTCTCCTCTCCTTCCTGAACACGATTTTTTGTTGCTGAAATTGACCGCACGCTTGAAATGTACTATTTGATGTTTGAGTTTTCATAGTTGTGTTTGAAACACGAATGTTTTTGTTCTCATGCATGTTCTCCATCTTTTTTCATGTTTTCCAAAGTATTTGGAAATAAACATTTATTGGCTTATTTGACTATCGGTCAATAGATATAAAGGAGAGAAAGTGAATTTGTTCACCATGACCATAAGCTGGTAGCGTCTAGATAGATTAAGAAATTTTGAATGTCTATGAATTGTCACATACATGAGTTGTGCTCAATTCCTCTTCATCTCCACGATTCATAGTCCTGGGTGAATAAACCCTTTGACTGCGGCAGGGAAATTCAGTGATGGTCATTCATATGCGGATGACCAGTGGACCTGTGCATAGGAAGATAAGCTGATAAAGCCATTATGAAGATGACTGAAGTAGCCATTTGAAATGTTAATAAGATCTCATCTATGTGAATGGGAAATTGAATTGCGTAGTTAAGCGTCAACGCATTGAGTTGTATCTATCGCATTGAGTTTATTTGTTTTAGAATGAAGATTAATACAAAGAAAATCAAGGTCATGCAAATCAGACGGAAACCTGTGCTTGTTAGGGTTAAGGTACAGGGTGTCGCAGTTGCAAAGGTTGAGGAACTCAAGTACTTAGGAAGTCATCTGACTCCTAATGGAACGGCTGAAAAGGACATCACGATTCGGATTGGAATGGCGAGGACTGTGTTCAGAAAACTGCAGTGTGTGTTGACAGGTGGAATGCGACAGGAGGTGAAAAAGAAGTTGGTCAAGACTCTGTGTGGGAGTGATAGTCATGTATGGATCCGAAACGTGAGACTATAGCGAAAGCGGAATATCCAGAGACTGGAAGCGTTTGAGGATAGTGGATCTGGAGACGGATTGGAGAAATGAAATGGACCGAGAAAGCTGACGAATG